>PVJO010018143.1:0-37377 GCA_004026905.1 Hystrix cristata | reverse complement strand
CCACACAGTCTTTTTGAAAAAAACAACTGTGTGCACAGAATTCACTCTTTTCAAAGTGTACAATTCAGCCAGGCATGGTGGATCACGCCTATAATCCCAGCACTCAGGAGGCTGAGGCAGGACAGTCGCCAAGAATTCAAAGCCAGCCTGAGCTACATAGTGAGTTCAGGGCCAGCCTGGACTACATGGGGTGGGGAGGGGACCCAACAAAAAACAAAGTGTACAATTCAGTCACATCTAGATTCGCAGTGTTAGGCAACAATCACCACTATCAAATTCCTGAACATTTTCAACACCCCAAAAAGAAACCTGACACTGTAAGCAGCCACTCCCCATTTCTTGCCCCACCACCCTGGCAACCGGAACCCACTTTTTGCTGGTACAGATTGGCCTGCCCTGGACATTTTGTAGATGTGGAATTACACAACAGGTGACTTTCATGTCTGGCTTCTTTTTTTTTTTTTTTTTTTTTTGGTGCTGAGGATTGAATTTGCCTTGCACTTGCAAGGCGAGCACTCTAACCAGTAAATCCCCAGCCCCCTGGCTTCTTTCACTTAATGATAACAAGAGCCTGTCTCAGAGTGAAAAACAGCCTGGGGATGTAGCACAGCGCGAAGGCTCCGGGTTCAAACCTCAACACTGCAAACCAAACAAAGCGAAACACACAAGCTGGGCATGGCGGCACGTACGTGATTGTAATCCCAGCTCTTTGAAGGCTGAGGTGAGAGGATTGAAAATCTGAGGTCTGCCCAGACCATTTAGACTCTGTCTCAAAATGAAAAGGTTGATGATGTAGCACAGTGCTTTTTAGCATGAGTTCAATCCCCAGCACCACTTGGAAAAAAAAAAAAAAGAAGACAAAATAATTGAAGTTTCATTGTTTTCTTCTAGTTCTGTTCTACTTAGGGATTTTCTTAGGAATGGTTGCTGAGTTGTAGTCAACACCACATATTAATGGTTTTCTCCTTCAACTCATGATTGTAATAAAATGTGTCACCTTTAACGTGGGAAGCATTTTAAAGATTGTGCTTTTTTTTTTTTTGAGACAGGGTCTCTCTAAATTCAGGCTGGCTTTGAATTCACTGTGTAGTCCATGCTGGCCTCAAATTTGCAGAGATCCTCCTGCCTCAGCTTCCTGAGTGCTGGGATTACAGGCATGTGCCACCACACCTGGTTTAAATAATGATCACATATTAAACACTGGTGTGCATGACAGGACACAATCTGGAAGGTGAAAAGGTAATCTACAGAATGACAGAAAGTATTTTTCTGATTTGAAAATTATTTGTAGATCATAGATCTGATAAGGGACAAACAGATGATATAAAGAACTCTTATGACTCAAAAAAAGGACAAACAACCCCACTAAAAGATGGGAAGAGACCAAAATAGATATTTTTCCAAAGAAGAGCAGTGAATGGCCAAGACACACATCATTAGTGATGAGGGAAATGGCTTCTCGCACGCTGGCACAGCTGAAGTGAAAAAGATCAACAATGACCATGGAGGACCTGAGACCTGCAGACGTCCTGTGGGAATGCAAAATGATCGCTATTACTGGGGACTAACAATCCAATTGTTCCTCTAAAAGGCACACAGAACTCCCTCCTGACCAGCGATTCCACCTCAAGGTAGATACGCAGGAGAATGGAAGGCGTAAGTATTTCTACAAAAAGGTTCACGTAGCTGGGTGTGGTAGCGCACCCCTGTAATCCCAGCACTCTCTGAGAGGCTGAGGCAGGAGGATCACTGCGAGTTCAAGGCCAGCATGGGCATGGGCTACACAGTGAGTCCAAGGCCAGCCTGAACTATCAAAAAAAAGAAAGAAAGAAAGAAAGAAATGTAAAAATGATTCTTAACTTGCAGGCCTCACAGCAACAGGCGCTTACCTGAATGTGGCCTGAGAGCCAGGGTTAGCAACTCTTGATTTGTGACCTACAAAGAGCTCCTGATTCTTGGTAAGAAAAGGCAAAAGACAAACGATGTGCATGCAGGCCAGCCAAAAATCCCAGGATTCTGGGAGACTCAGACCACAGGTTTCTTTTTTTTTTTTTTGGGTGCCAGGGATCGAACTCAGGGCCTTGTGCTTGTGAGCAAGCACTCTAACCGCTGAGCTAACTCCCCAGCCAGTGCAGATAAGAAAGCATTTAGACAGCAAGAATTTGCAACAAGGCATTTTACTTCTGCAGAAGGGGGCAACCACGAGGTAGCAGGTGTGCAGGACAAAGGAGAGTTACCCCTTTTATCCCTAACCCAGGAGAAGCTGCTGACCTTTAAATGCATCAGCTGAATTTAAAGGCTTACAATCTATTGTGGTTCACTAACTCCAGTGGTGTGAGGGGCGGGAGGCTTGGTGTGTTGCTGTGTAAATTAGTGGGCACGTGCGGTTTGGAATGGAAAGTTCCTGGTTCTTTGTCTTGGAAATCGGCTGTGTTCTGGGAAAAGGTACATAGTCACCATTTCTTGGCGCTCAGGATTATTAATGTGGGCAGGGGGGTAGATGGCCAGGTCATTTAAATCTAAAATGGAGTTCTTTGGCCTTGTGTTTCAACAGAAAAGACAAAGCCTATTTCTCACGCTTCTGACAGCTTCTTGGGCTGGTGGAAGAAATCTCTAGAAGGAAATTCGGCCTGACCCCCAACCCTTGACTTCAGCCCTGTGTGACACTAAGCAGCAAACTGAGCTGTGCTGGGCCTAGATTTATGACCTATAGATAAATCCAGGAGCTGGTGGGTGTTGTTTTAAACTGGTAAGTTTGTAATAGTTTACTGTGTAGCAACAGAACACCGATACACCCTTATTTCCTGAACCCAGGGGGACAGCGCCCTCCCTCTCCTATGGGTTACCTCAGGGACCTGGAGTGGTGGCACATGCCTGTAATTCCAGCACTCTGGGAAACTGAGGCAGGAGGATGGCAATTTGAACTCAGCCCAGGCAACTTAGTCAGACTTTAAGGGCTGAGTATGTAACTCAGTGCAAGGCCCTGGATTCAACCCCCAGCATCCCCCCCACGGAGGCCTCAAGAGAGAGAGAGGTGTGTGTTTTTCCCTCTCCACCCCTCCTGACCACATTCTGCTCCCACCCATGGAAGCCAAGAGGAGCTCTGGCTCCGCCTGCCCCTCCCATCTCATTTCCTGGGTGCTGCTTACAAGTCTTTGGCCTCCTTGGCCACAGGCTTGAGAATCACTGGCCTGGTAATGCCTATATATTCCTTTTTTTGGACATTCTCTTTTTTTATTGGTATATGTTTGTGATACACAATAGTTACATTTGTTTTGGGGAATTAATATATCCGATCTCAATCAATTTTTATTTCTTCCTTCTTTTCCCTGATTCCTTTCCCAACCCCCTAAAAGTCTCACCTTTATTTTACTCTTTATATTTTGGGTTTCTCATATAAGAGAACCCGTGTGACATTTAACTTTCTGTGCCAGACTTACTTCACTTCACATTATGGTCTCAAGATTCATCCATTTTCTTGCAAGTGACATGCCTTCCTTCTTCTTTATGGCTGAATAAAATCCCATTGTGTATATACCACGTTTGCTTTATTCATCTGTTGATCCTCTATATTCCTCCCTCAGCAATCCCCTCACACTGGATATTCGGAGAGCTTCCAATTTTCTCACAATGTCGAGAATGAGGCTACAGTGAACATCTTTGTACGAAGAACTTAATATGTATTTGGGGTGGTTTCCTAAGGATAGGAAATGCTGTCAAGAAGGAGGGGCATTTTTTTTTTTTTTGTGGTGTCGGGGATCGAACTCAGGGCCTTGTGCTTGCAAGGCAAGCACTCTAATCACTGAGCTAAATCCTCAGCCCCATCGAGGGGCATTTTTAAACCTCCTCACAGTGCCGCTCCCAAAGCGAATCATTAGTCACCTTTCCACCCCTGGCCACAAAAAGGTGCCGGACGCAGAAAACAGACTCATCCTCATGGCTGGCACCAGGATGACCATCTCAGTCATGACACCCAGATTCCCACCAAAGCCACCTTTCAGGGTGAACCCAGGGGCACGACAGGGCGGGAAGCCGAGGGGAGCAGAGAAATGGGTACAGCAGGGACCGCGAGTGCTTCCTGTCCCGCACCGGGCACAGTATGTTCCGGACATTCCAAGACAAGAATGCGACAGCGCCTCCGCACCCAGGTACAGGACAAAACAGGGACAAGCAGGGACAAGCAGGGCTGGGGGTCTAGCTCAGTGGTTAAGAGTGCCTGCCTCGAAAGCACAAGGCCTTGAGTTCGATCCCCCTCACCAAGAAACAAACAAACAAGCAACGCGGTCTCCAACAAGCAGCTGACGCCAGAACAGCGCGCGCCACTGATAAGGTGAAAAACCACGAAGCGAGCTGCGCAGCCGCAATAAAGTGGGCGGAGCTGAGCGCGGGGGTGAGGGTGATCCGGGTTTTGCGCCTGCGCACTCCACTCAAAGCCTTTGGCGGGTTTTTTCCCCGGTTGCAGGCTTTTGCTCCCTCCACAGAAAAGCTGGCGATAGCTTTTCAGAAAGACTATACCCCCTTGAGAGCGACCTGTGGATGTTCCTGCGCCTTCCCTTCGGGAACGCTGGGGCCACCCTCGCTTTTTTTTTTAAAGTAGGTATTTCTCTGTAGCTGACGGCTCCTGTCTCGGCGTTCGAAGGTAGAAGGGGAACCTCGTTCTGCTCGTCGACCTCACGCCCGGGGCCTCTAGGGTCAGGTCGGAGCCGAGCCAGGCCCTGGCCCCTGCGGGGTCACCATGTCCGCGTCCACCCAGCAGCTGGCGGAAGAGCTGCAGATCTTCGGCCTGGACTGCGAGGACGTTCTGCTTGAGAAACGTGAGTCCCGCGGCCCCGCTGCCCGCGCAGGACCGCAGGGGTCGCTTCCCAGTGTCCCGCCCTCCATGGGCGGCCTCGGTGGCTGGGAGAGTTGAGGTCTGGGACGCGCGAATTCAGAATGCTCGCGGGGTGCTGCGCCGGGTCCTAAATCAAAATATATGAACGTAACCGGGCGTAGTGACGCACGCCTGTAATTTCAGCATTGCGAGGCTGAGGCAGGAGGATCACAGGTGGTTTCAGGTCAGCCTGGGCTACATAGTGAGTTCAAAGCCAGCCTGGACTACACAGTGTAGTCCTGTCTCAAAAAAACGAAAGAAAAATATAATCGTGAGGCTTCTGCAAGAAGGAGCTGGGACGAGCTAAGTGCCGGTGGCATCTCCAAACGTGGAAATTGTGAAGCCCTGATAACAAAGCAAGAGACTTGACTCTTCCATTACCTGAACTGTGCTGACCCATCGCTTCCCTCGGCAGAGCTGTTGGTGGTCTGCCTATATAAGAATCCCCGAGGTGGGGTCCTAAAATTGAGTGTTAGCTTTGGGAGGAGCTTCTGGGATCTTGTGGGCTCCCTCACTTTCTAGATAGAGGGACAGAAGCGAGGAGAGCTAATTGCCTGGGTTGTGGGTGACCCCAGATCTGCCTTGGAGTCCGTGCTCCAACATCTTGGGCATGTGTTCCAAAGAGGACGATTTACTGGAAGCAGAGCCTTGGGAAGTGCAGAAGTTCTCAGTTTTAGAACTGGGATGAATGTGCACCTGCCTTAACCTCTCATCCCAATACTTTGTTTTTATTTTGTTTTTGATTTTTTGCGATGCTGGGGATCAAACTCAGGACCTTGTGCATGCTGGCCAGGTACTCTACTACTGAGCTACATTCTCAGCCCAGGACTTCTTATTTTCAATATAAAATCAGAATGTAAACATGTTAATTCATGACGAGTAATTCCTTTCAGAGACCAAAAGACTCTTAAGTCCTTACGGAGACTTAAAAAGAGACTTAAGGGGTGGGGGGGGTCTCTTTTCTGAGAAGACTTAAATGAGAAACCTGATTATAGTCAGAAACTTACTTGGTGAGCATGAAATCAGAGCAGGCGAAATTAGTTATGTGAACCAAATGTGGAAAGATGCCTGCTGCTCGTATCT
Organism: Hystrix cristata; assembly: GCA_004026905.1. Classification (NCBI taxonomy): domain Eukaryota; kingdom Metazoa; phylum Chordata; class Mammalia; order Rodentia; family Hystricidae; genus Hystrix; species Hystrix cristata. The sequence goes on along the minus strand of PVJO010018143.1, from coordinate 31,424 downwards.
CACAGGTTACCTCGGCAGTGGTGTGGAGTTCTAGACTTTGCCTTCATAATCATTAACCTCCATGGCTCCTTAATGTGCCTGACCATCATACCATATTTTCCTGATCTGTTCACTCTGTATCTGCTAGATGGCTATTTTTTTTCCTTTTCCTCCTTTAACATCTCGAGAAATAGAAGCATTGGGAAGCTTCCATCAGCTACCAACATTACTTCTTGACAATCTGTATGTGTGGTGTATACAGTACTTAGACTTCTCCTACAATGAAATTCCATATTGCTGGCAAAAGCCAAACCCTCCACCTGACTCCTAAATACCATCCCTTCTCCCATACCTTAGGACATCACTCAGGTAAGTCTCTTACATATTTCTACTTTGCTTTCTCTAAGATTTATTTCCATTTAAGTATAGAAAAGTGGGGTTTCTTTTGAGGGGAGTGCTAGGGATCAAACTCAGGGCCTTGCACTTGCTAGGCAAGTGCTGTACCACTGAGCTAAATCCCCAACCCCACAAATGTGTTTCTTGCTCCTGCCTTTAAAATACTCAATTGTAGCCGCGTGTAGTGGCGCACACCTGTAATCCCAGCACTCGGGAAGCTGAAGCAAGAGGATCACTGCAAGTTTGAGGCCAGTCTGGGCTACATAGTGAGACCCTGTCTCAAAAACAAACAAACAAACAAACTCAGTTGACCCTCTTTCCACTGGCGTTCTCTCCTTCCCGATTACAGCAAAAATGTTGCCTATCGTTGCTGTCTTCCCATTTTGCCTCATTAAATCCCTTTCGGTAAGCTTTTTCATCCTCATCAATTCACTGAAACTGCTGTTATCAAGGTCACTGGGGACCTTCACCTTGCCAAGGTCAGGGACTAATTCTCAGGCCTCATCTTGCATTATCAGCAGCATTAGATACTGTCCCTGCTTTCCTCTTCTCTAAAACATGTTTTATCGCCGCCTCTCAGGTTTTGCAGATTCACCCTCCCCCTAATGTCTGAGTGCCCCGAGGCTCAGGTGTGGGGTCGTTTCTTGCTAGACTGATGATCCCCCCTAGTCTCGAGGCTCTGTATGCCTGGTATTTGCTGATGGTCCCCAAATTTCTATCTTGGCCTAGACCTCTTAGCTGATGGGAGACTACTCTGTCTAGCTGCCTGTTTCCTGTCTCCAGCTGAATGTCCAATTGGCACCTCCAAGTATACGTCTAAAACTCAGTTCCTCTATCTCTTTCCTCTCCTCAGAGTGGTTCCTCCAGCTCTTTTCCTCATCTCACTTCAGAACAGGCTAAAATATCAGCATCAGACTCAACTCCTGTTTTTCTCACACCTCACGTCCAGTCAGGATGTGTCCTCCTGAGAGTCCCCACCTCTCCCCATGTCCGCTGCCACCACCTTGATCGCTGTCATCTCTTGCCTGATCTCACATGATTCTCTTCATTGCTCTACACCTTCTGCCCTGTCTCCTTCATTCTGTGCCTAGCACAGCAGCCAGAGTGATCCCATTAAGTGGAACTCGGATTGTGTCCACTGTGCTGTCCAGAACACCAGAGGCTCCCGTCTTGCAGTGGCCAGCAGTCTGTATCCGGCACCTGTTCAGCCTTCTGCTGTCTCTCGCTCACTGCATTCCGGCCACTGTGGTCTTGCCAATCCTGTGCCTCACTCAGATCTTGGCACTCCCTGCTCCCTCTTCCTGGAAGCTCTTTCTCTAAACATTGCTTTTTTTTGTTTTGTTTTTTGTTTTTTATTTTTGGTGCTAGGGATCAAACTCAGGGCCTTGTGCTTGCAAGGCAAGCACTCTAACCACTGAGCTAAATCCCCAGCCCCTCTCTAAACATTGCTTACCTCACTCTTGCCCTTCTTTCCTGTCTCTAAGTTGTCGCCTTCTCTAAGAGGCCTTCCCTAATCATTGTATTTAAAATTGCCAGCCCCTTTTTCTGCTTCCTGATTCCTGTCCTAGTCTTTTTCTTTCTTTTCTTTCTTTCTCTCTCTCTCTCTTTTTTTTTTTCTTTGAGACAGGGTCTCAGTGTGCAGTTGAAGCTGGCTTTGAACTCACTGTGTAGCCCAAGCTGGCCTGGAACTCTCAGCAATCCTCCTGCCTCAGCGTCCCAAGTGCCAGGATTACAGATATGCACTACCACACCTGGCTTGCGGCTTTATTTTTCTACATAGCACATTTCATCATCTATCATACCATGTATTTTACTTTTTTGTTTTGTCTCTCACAATAGTAAGCTTCCTAAGAACAAGGATTCTTCTGGTTTGCTACTGTGTTCCCAGTGTCTAGAACAGCGCCTGGCACTAGTAGATGCTGAATAAATATGGACCGAATAATAGAGGATTGTTTTTGCCTTTCAAGATGAAAGCTGAAGAAATGAGCAAGTTCTTACTTGTCCAATTTCTCTTTCTATAGTGGCAGAGCTTTGTATCCTGTATGGACAGAAGGAGGAAGGAATGGTAAGCGAGCTGGTAGCCTTCTGCACCAGCACAGGCAAAGCCTGCCTTACCTCAGAGATCCTGAAAACTTTCGAGCATGAGGTAAGAAATGAAGCAGAATGAAGCAGACTTCCGTGATCTGCTGGTCAGGGAGGCGAGCGATGTGTCGAGAAGGGTGTGCGCTTTGGAGTCAGACTTGGACTTGAGCCCAGTGTGAGCTTGGACAGACTAGTTAATATCTCTGAGCCTCAATTTCCTGTCTTTCAAGAGTTCTAGTAATTAATATTTTTTTATGATTGTTCTCATAATTAAATGAGAATGAAGGTAAAGCACAGAAAACTGTGCCCAGCAAGTAAGTGGTAGCTCTTGTCCAAATAACTGGTGTTGTTAGAATTGTTATCTCTGATTAGACTTTGAGTACCTTTTATCTCAAGGCTATGGAAATGACTCCCCTATAACTAGACTGTGGAATGATATATTCACTATCTTCTTTTTCTCAGATTTTGAGCAAGAGATTGTCCAAAACATGGCACAGCGCTGCCAAGGGCAGTGGACATGCAGGCGCTAGAGACATTATTTCTATACAAGAGCTGTATCCTTTTCCTGCTGGAGATCTTTGCACCAAGCTACATATTGTAATTTATAATTGTTTTTCTACAGTCACTTGTATAATTTTAAAACAAATAATAAAGATTACTTAATATTTGTATTTCTTATTTAATCATCCCTAACTTTAGGTCATTACTGTTTTCCTTGACTAATATTTTTAGAATTGAAGTGGAGGAAGAAGAAGAGACCCTTTTAAACTCTTACACCACACCCTCTAAGGTGAGTATGCAGTGTTTGAAAATTGCATTCTACTGGTAGCATTTTTAAAAATACTGCCTCATGGTGGGACATGCCTGTAATCCCAGTACTTGAGAGGCGGAGGCAGGAGGATCGCCAAGAGTTTGAGGCCAGCCTGGGCTACATTGTGAGTTCAAAGCCAACCTGAAGTACATAGTGAGACCCTGTCTCAAAAAAAAAAAAAAGAACAAAAACAAACAAACAAACAATATATATATATATATATATATATATATATATATATATATATATAAAGTCATAGCACATACCTGAATCCCAGCACTCTGGGAGGCTGAGGCAGGAGAATCACAAGTTCAAGCCCAGCCTGAGCAACTAAGCAATTTAGTGAGACCTTCTTTCAAAATAAAAATCGAGCTGGATGTGGCGGTACATGCCTGTAATCCCAGCACTCAGGAGACTGATATAGGAGGATCACTGTGAGTTCTAGGCCAGCCTGAACTACATAGCAAGACCTGTCTCAAACGAACAAACAAAATAAAAATCAAGAAAGGGCTGGGAATGTAGCTCAGTGCAAAGGGCCTGGATTCACTCACTAGTAGCACACACATACATGCGCACATACATACACCCCACAAGCATAATATTTGAAGATTTGAGGGAGGAAATCAAGCGTGCTTCTACTATAGTCCTGCTTATGCATCTTCCTTTCCAATCAGATTCATAAATATTTTTACAAAACAGCAGTCATTGTGAACATACAGTTATCCGCTTTTTTCAGTCAGCATATCATAAAAATTTCTGCAGTTTTTCCCAAATTGCCCTTTTTTAATGATTGTATAGCTTTTTGCTTTGTTTTGTTTTCTTGGTTATATAGTTTCGTGTCAAGTGAAGGTACTATAATTAAATAATCCAATTATGTGGTGTTGAACCCCAGATGAGAGGTCAAGTTGGGTACAAGAAAAGTGTTACCTTCCAAGTCCAAGTCAGAAAACCTAGGTGACCACGGCTGAGTGAGTTGCTTTTTTTCTCTGATATGGTTTCCTTCCTTATAAGATCAGGATTCGTTCACTCAGTTATCGGGAAAGCACCATGCCTGGTAAGTGGTGATAAGTGAAAGGGGCATGGAAAGGCTCATACTAGAAGCTGACAGCCAGGGGACGGTGTCCCCATTCTTGGGTAGCTTGAAGATGACATGAAGAGGCAAGATACCAGGCCCTAAGGAATGTATTTAGCAATAGTAATTTCTCTCTCTCTCTCTCTCTCTCTCTCTCTCTCTCTCTCTTTCTGTCTCTCTCTCTCTGTGTTTTACTTTTTGAAACAGGGTCTTCACTGTGTAGTTCAGGCTGGCCTTGAACACACTATATAACCCAGGCTGGCCTCAAATTCATAGCAATCCTCCTGCCTCAACCTCCCAAGTGCTGAGATTACAGGCATACGCCACCATACCCGGCAAGAGTGTTTTTTAAAACCTAGTTTCCATTGCAGCTCCTTCATGGTGGTTTTGAATCTGTCTCAGTGTCCGCTCATTGGCACCTGGTTGCGTGACTTAAACCTGCAGCCAGGAGGAGCCCTTGGGTAGAAAAAGAGTCTGCCAACCAGGCAGCCTAAGGAGCGCGGATTTTCGCGTTTCCTCTGTTACTCTCAGTTATCCTAGACTTTTGGAGGCCTAAGTCTGGGTGCGGGTTTCATCCTCCATGCCGGACTTATCTTTGGATTCTTGTTGCTGAGCCAGACACCCCAGAAGTGACCAGCAGTGAGGTGTTCGCTAACCATTCTCCAAGTATGAGCTCAACCGTCTTATCTGCCTGGAGTCTTTTCTGTCTTTAATTTGGAAAATGTGTGGTAGACTTGGCCAAAGGAAGTGTAGCGTGGTCCCATCCCTTCTCCGGGAGACATGTGCACGCAGGTCAGAGGCGTGCACCCATAAAACCCTGATCTGTCCCAAAGCAGAGAAAGGCAGAAAGTGAGCATGTGAGAGATTTTTTGGCACAGCACTACCTGGTGATCCATTTTGGAAAATGTTTGCTTTTTTCATAATTGCCTTCCAGTTGGGACAGTAAGTTGGTGAACGTTGGGTTGTGGTTATTGAAGATTTCTTTCTGGGCTTATGTCTGGGCACCATTTGACCTTTTCCTCCTAAGGAACTGCACGTTTCATTAGCAACTCGGGTCTAAAGTGACTGGGGTTTTGTCTTCCATTTCGTTTCTAGGGTTCTCAGAAGAGAGCTGTCACCACGCCAGAGACTCCCATAACAAAAAGGAGTGTGTCTGCCCGTAGCCCACATCAGCTCCTCTCACCCTCGAGTTTCTCTCCAAGGTACGGATCATCAGCTCCAGGGCCAGGACGCGGCCTCCCTCCTTTCTCTGGCTGGCTGACAGTGAATTGGCTGAAAAGCTTGTTACTTTCTGCCTTCCCAGCTTTCTCTTCCTTCGTGGAAAATTACTGTTTCTTGCAGTAATTAAGGAAACTCACCTTCCACCCACTTTTCTAGGCTTGATTTCCTACATCAGGAACTGGTATCTTTTTTCCAAATGACCTGTCTGTTCAGAAGCATGGGAGTGTATGAGTCTTGCCAGTAAAGGCGAATAGGCTCTCACCTGCCTCTATTCGTGTTTTGTTGGGTTTCTTTCTCCTTTTTAAAATCTGAAGTCTTTATTTTTTTAAAAAAGAAAAGTACACATCTTTGTTCATAATGTTGCGTAACCTGTTTCTCATTCCTCACTCAGGTTACAACTAGTTTCTGAGGGTTTTCTTGTCACTGTGAATCTACACTGGCTTAATTGATATTTTATTCCTGCTCACTACTTCGTGTAAATCCCCAAAGATCAGATGTGATTTCTTTCCAAACCCATGAACGATACCTGTTATGTTAGAGAATTCCATAGTGGTGTTTCGGCAAGTAGAAATGTTCACAGGTCCTGTCGCATCAGGACCAGCGATGTCAACCATATACCGAGCTGCCAGGAGTCACTTCTAGACTAGTTTTACCGGGAGTTAAGATTTTTCAGCTCTGTCACCTTACAAAGTCAGTAAGAGAGGCTCCACACTCATTCAAGACGAGTGGTCAAGGGTTGGGGATTTAGCTCAGGTGGTAGAGCGCTTTCGCAAGGCCCTGTGTTCAATCCCCAGCACCACCCCCCAAAAAAGACAAGTGGTCAGTGGATTGTTTTGTTTTGTTTTGTTGTTTCTTGAGACAGGGTCTCATTATATAGTGCAGGGTGGCTTTGAACTCAATATGTAGCCTGGGGTATCTTCAAACTCATGACAATCCGCCTGCCTCAGGGATTACAGGCATGTGCCACTGTGCCTGGCAACTAAGGATGCTTTTGAAAGCCAGTGTATGTAGTGGACCTCAGGTATGCCAAGACTATTACAGGGGTGATGCTCTCTGAGCACGCGATACTTTGAAACCAGCAGGTTTGTTTACACCTGGCCCCTGAGCGTCCCACGGAGCCTCACTGGGAAGAGCTCAGAGAAGTGAGCAATATGCAGCCTCGTCATTTTTTAATGTACACTAATAAAGCTGACATCAGAAACTGGTTTTGTAATTTATGAAAGTAACTTGTAAATTATTCAGTAGAGGCGGCCCTGGAGATAGAGATCATTAGTTGAGCTCACTTTCTCCAGCCTGTCTGGAGAGAAGCACCAATGGCGTCAGTAGCGGCGGCACCCCACGTGAAACTAGTTCTGCAGTTTCGCACATTAAAGGAAGCCTGTTTTAAACAGATCTCTCTGTACTTGATATTCGCAGCCAGAGGATTAGAGGCATCCAAGCTGATCATCGGCATCCATGTGTCCCTGTAGGTGTAATTCACCAGTGAGGGGATGGAAATATGAGGCCTTGTCAGCTGAGCTTCAGAGCCTGGCAGTGCTTGCTCACTTGTCAGCTGTGAATTCATTACGTCCCCACCTCCATAGACCCTGGGGAGACTTGATTAATTTTGATTTCATTTTTTGCTTCTCATTGTTTGTCTTGACTACTTTGTGAATTTGATACAGGCTTAGACACTTTTGATTTATCCACAGTTCTAGGCTCCGATGGTGCCCTAATGTTGGCAGTTCATAAGAAGAAAGGGAAATTCTCCTCGATGCTTGCTTTTTTCAGTCTATTCAGAGTTTAGGTTTTGTGTGGCTTTGTTTAGTTGTACTGCTAGGAGAATGACAACCTTTTTAAACATGTTTCTGTCTTTAAACTCTCTAAACGCGTTTGGTATTACTTCTTGGCCTGGTATTCCTCAGCCCCTCATTCCTGAAATTCCTGAAAGGTCCCAGTCTGTCCAACCTTGTTATACTGATTCGATTTATAAAGCCACATTGATTTTTTTCCTCCACTCCTTCTTTCCCAACAGTAACTGTATTCTGTTACTCTCTCGCCCTCTTCAGCTATGAACAGAGTAATATTAATCCGCTTTGCTTCTTATTAGCGCTACTCCCTCCCAGAAATACAACTCAAGAAATAACCGAGGAGAGGTGGTTACCACCTTCGGCTCCGCGCAGGGGGTGTCTTGGTCTGGGAGAGGAGGAGCTGGAGACATCAGCCTGAAGGTGCTGGGGGATCCAGAGCCCCTGATCGGCAGCTACAAATCCATGTTTCAGAAGCTCTCAGACATCCGAGAAGGTGACTGTTGTTTCCTTTGGAATTCTGTTGGATGTAGAACCCCCTGGAAGGGTTAGAGTAAGCAGCCAGTTCTGAGACTGTTTTCAGATTCATAGGTTATAGGGTGTTCATTGTCCTTGTGGGTTCTCTATTAGTGAGGGACAGTGGGAGATACTGTCAGTAATTCTCCCAAGTCCCATCACTTCGCTGAAGGAAAAGCACATTAACATTCCCAGTAATGAAAACTGTTTGAAGAAATTCAACATGAAGTTAAGGATATTTATGGCTTCTTCCTTAAGCCCTCTCCAGTTCACCTTCCCCAAAACATCCGTGGTGACCAAAGTAAGGGAAGACACAGGGCAGGATGTGGGTAGGCTGACTCTCTGGGGTTGTACAGCATGATCTTTTTCCAAGGAGAAGGCAAATTTAGCCACCAAATACTGGGTTTTAGAAGGTTTCGGCCCACCAGATGTCCAGCACCACTTCACTCCTGTAACATGACTGACTGTGATGTTTTACAACGTGCTGCATTTTCTCTTCCTGGCAAGTGAAATGTCCTAAACACAACACTTTTTACCTCTGGGATTGCAGTTCTGACCTGTAAGATAGAAGAGCTTGGCAGTGAACTCCAGGAGCATTACAAGATTGAGGCCTTTAGTCCTCTTCTGGTCCCAGCACAAGTAAGGGATGTTCTAAGAATTTTTTGTTAATTAAAGTTACGTTTGTCAATCGGTGGTGAGGTGGCATCTTTTTCCATTTCTCATCTGTTTCCTAGTTAGAATGTCTGTCTTGCTTGAATTTGGTAAACAGGTCCTTCTGAAGAAAGACTTAGAAATGCTCCCCAGTTTGGTGAGCAGAGTTACTTCCTTTACGCTTGGATTGGGGTCTTGCACATAAGCAAACCCTGAGGGCCTTCCTGTCCTTGGTGGTGGAGCCAGAAGCCCCAGAGTGTTCCTTCAGGTGGAAGGCACTCAGGACGAGGATTGCAGCAGGCAAAGAGTTTCCAGAGTCTTGTGACCTAAACAGTGACTCCCCAGGTCACTGTAGACTCACCGCGAGCAACAGCATCGTTACATCATGGTTTCTATCTGGCATGTGGGCCAGTTGCCCTGGGATCTTTTCTTTAATTGAAGGGGACACGTGTTCTCTAAGATTCCTTAAGGGTATCTTAGTCATATGTTTGTATCCAGGGAAGAATGACCAGTTAAGGAAGAAGATACACAAAACTGTGTGTTCTAAGGAGGTTTTGGAGGAATTAGGGGCAAGTCCTGGAGATGGGCAGGGAGGTACAATCATGTGGGAAAGATTAGACTCCCTCTGTTTGCTCCCAAGAGTGGAAGTAGTAGAGAGGAAGCCACAGGAAAAGAGATTTCCAGCTCAGTCTAATGAAGAACCTCCTATTAAGGGGCAGTGTCAGGGTTGGGGATTTAGCTCAACTGGTAGATCATTTGCCTAACAAGCGCAAGGCCTGAGTTCGATACCCAGCACCGAAAAAAAAAAAGAGGGAGTGTGTTGTGTAGCTAAAAATATGACTCTACAGCCGAACTTCTGTGCTTCAGACCTAGGCTTCACCCACTTTTTGAACTTGACCTCTCTGCCGCTCATTCCTTCATCTGTAAAATGGGTTTAGTGATGCCCACCTCGTGGGCATAGGGATTAGGTAAATGAATGCATTTCAGCCATTAAAATGGTGCCTGGTATTTAGTAGGCTCAGTAAATGCGAGCTGTTGTGAAGCTATAGCTGTCCACCGTTGCTGTGAGTTGAGGGGTTCCCTGCACGTTTGGGGCTCGTGTGCTGCACGGTTAGGTGCGCAGATGCCCTGGATAGTTCTCCCTCTGTTACCGGTAGCGGTGCTGTGGTCACTTCAGGCCTGCTAAAAAAGCATGTGCCGGGGTGGGGGGTTGGTTTACTGTGCACCCTGTTGACTCCAGATGTTGCACACCTGTCCCAAAGACTGTCATTCTCATGTTGCCGCCTCTCTTTGGTAGGAACCTGTCACCATGCTGGGCCAGATCGGCTGTGACAGCAACGGGAAGCTGAATAGCAAGTCGGTGATTCTCGAGGGAGACCGGGAACATTCCTCAGGCGCTCAGATTCCGGTGGATTTGTCTGAGCTCAAGGAGTATTCTCTGTTTCCTGGACAGGTGAGGTCGGAGGAGGCTGCACTGGGGTGCAGGGGTGCTGTTCACGCCTGAGTGGTGTGTGGTGTGTGGCGGCTTCTCGCTTTCCTGCTCCCATGCGGTGAAATGTTGCTGTGTAGGTCCGGGGACACCACTGCAGGCCCTCCAGTTTTGCCTTGTGTGTTCTATAGCTCTGGGACCTGACTGTCCAGGTTCAGATGCCAGCTGCACCCCAGAAAGTGTGTGTCTGTGGGCAAGCCACTTAACCTAAGCCACAGTGTCTTCATCCATGAAACGAGAATGATAATCCTTACCTCATGGCAGGGATATGACAATTATAGCATTACTAATACAGCCCTCTAATTTGTTTTCCAGAAAAATGCCCTAAATTTAGACTTACAAAATACTTCAAAATAGTTTTTTCAAGACCTCTTATGTAGCTCCCCTACTTAGCAATCCTATTTCGTTTCTTTGTCTTTCAGGTTGTAGTTATGGAAGGAATCAACACTACTGGTGGAAAACTCATAGCCACCAAGCTCTATGAGGTACAGGGTGACCCCTGCTCCCCTCCTGTTTTGCTGCAGGCGCAAGATGTGCAGTCCTTTGACCTTTTGGGGGTTTTTTGGTTTTATTTTTGGTTTTGGGTTTTTGTTGGTTTTGGTTCAGTTTTGGTTTTTGTCTTGTTTTGGGTTTTTGGTTTTGTTTTGTTTTTTGCATCAGTAGAGATTCAGGGCCTCGCATATGTGAGGCCAGCACTCTTACCTGAACTATATCTCCAGCCCTTTTTATTTTTTATTTTGGGTCAAAGTCTCACCAAGTTGCCCAGGCAGACCTCGAATTTACAGTCTTCCCACTTCAGCCTCTAAAATAGCTGGGATTACAGGAGCGCACCACCACAACCAGCTAAATTCCTGTTTATTTGTTAATCAATTCTCTATCTGTAGTGTAGTAACCTACCTCTAGACTCTAGGTTAACCATTTCTGTAAAGGGTCAGTTAATATTTTAGGCTTCAGGGGCTGGGGATTTAGCTCAGTGATTAGAGTGCTTGCCTTGCAAGCACAAGGGCCTGAGTTCAATCCCCGGCACCACCAAAAAAAAAAAAAAAAAAAAAAAAATATTTTAGGCTTCATAGTCCTCTATCAGTGATGAAATTGCCACTCTAATGCAAAAGTAGCCATAGACAGTTTGAACAAATGAGTATGGTGAGTTCCAATAAAACTCTCTATATAAAACAGGCTACAGGCAGATCTGGCCCTCAGGCTGTAGTTTACCTGTCCCTGGTCTGGGCAGCAGACCTCTGGGATCATCATAGGAAAAGTAGAGGATACCTTCTCTCCCATCGTTGCCTGGAAGCACACTGACTTTTTAGGTACCAGCTTTGTTCTCACTCATTTCTGGGTGTTTCAAGAGGATTTATCCTTTATCCGTGAGCTCCTGTTACCTGGGCTGCTTTGGCCCACTGAGCACTTTGCAGGTCCTCTCAACTCTGGACCAGTAGTTCCACAGGGTAAGGCAGAGGCCCGTCCTTCCCACTCACTCCTCTTTTCCATCCTCCTTCTGCATGCTGGTGCCCCACCCCCTTCCTTTTTTCTTTTTTCTTTTTTTTTTTTTTTTTTTTTTTTTTTTTTTGTGCTGGGGATCAAACTCAGGGCCTTGCACTTACCAGGCAAGCGCTCTACCATTGAGCTAAATCCCCAGCCCCCCACCTCCTTCCTTACCGAGAGATGCCTATCATGTGAGCTTAGTTGAGCTTTTCTCTTGTTTTAAGGGCGTGCCACTTCCCTTTTATCAGCCCATTGAAGAGGATAGAGGTAAGTTTTTGTTCAAAAATTGTTTTGCCAACAGCGAGGGTGGTGGACAGGGTTCTGGAAATGCCATTCCATAGACCCAAGAAAGCTGCAGAAGCTGCTTCAGAGTGACCTGGCCCAGCGGGATGGACACAGCCGATTGGCGGCCTCATGGGCCCTTTGTCGGAAAGCCACTGGGTCTGAGCCTCGTAGGAGTGTGTGCTCTCACCTCAAAGACGACAGTTTAATAGGTGTTTGAAAGTTACTTTGAAAAAGAAAAAAGATGTGTACTTTAAAAAAGCAAGAGCCTATTGGCATCCTGGATTGGATCCTAGCACAGAAAAAGGCACTGGTAGAAAAAACTAGCCACATCAGAATTAATCCAGGATTTTATTAACAGTTACAGGGGTTAGGAGTTTAGCTCAAGTGGTGGAGCACTTGTGCAAGGTCCTGAGTTTGGGCCCCAGCATGCCCCTCGAAAGAAGTTACATACCAGTGTTAATTCCAACAAATGTACTGTAGTTACATCAGATGTTAGTGGTAGGGGACACTGGATGAAAGATATTCTGTACTGTCTTTGCAACTTTTTACAATTCTAAAGTTATTCCAAGATAAAGAGGTTGTTTTAAAAGAATGCCTAAGAAAGCAAGCCAGTCTACTGTTTTTTGAAACTGATCTAGCTAGGAAAAGGAAAAAAGAAATTTTGACAAACCTTCCTTCAGAATACTCCTCAGCAGGGCTGGGGATTTAGCTCAGTGGTTAGAGTGCTTGCCTTGCAAGCACAAGGCTCTGAGTTCTATCCCCAGCGCCAAAAAAACCCCCAAAAAAACCAAAATAAATAAAAGAATACTCCTCAGCATACTTGTAAGCACAGTGGAATATTTAATGTTGAAGATCAGCAGGAGATGCCAACGCTAGCACATCGGCATCACTCTGAGCACGTTAATAGTGTGTGAGGTCATTCGTGGAGGTGCCCTGGGATCAGGAATGAAATTTAGGAGTTGATGACATTGTGCAATATATCAGAAAATAATCATATGGGGGAAAAGGTGGCATTAGATCAACTTCAAGTAATGAAAAGAAATTGACATGGCTGAGGTGCCGGGAGCCTGAGCTGTGTGCCAAGGAAGCTTCTGGAAGCAGTTTTTTAAACACCTTGGAACCAAACACAACTTAATGCCCTGCCTACTACCACATGAAATGCTCCGCCTCAGTTCATGGTGTTACTGCTGTGGAAGACTGAAAAATGCCCCCCTAATCCCTGGAACCCATGAATATGTTACCTTATATGGTAAAGGGGACTTGGCTTGTATGATTAAGTTAAAGATCTTGAGATGAGATTATTCTGGATTATCCAGGTAGAATGAATGTAATCACATAGGTCCTTATAAAAAAGGGTGGCAGGACGGTCAAAGTCTGAGAGTAGGAATGTCAGGCTGCTGGCTTCCAAGATTGGAGGGTGAGTCCAGGAAACACAGGTGGCCTCTGGAAGCTAGAAAAAGTGAGGACACCGATTCTCCTCTAGGCCTGCAGAAGGAACGCAACCCTGCTGGCACCTCAATTTTAGGATTTCTGTCTCCAGAACTGTAAGATAATAAATTTGTTTTAAGCCACTAAGTTTGAGATAATTTGTTAGAGCAGTGATAGGGAGCTAAACAACTACATGTTAAGGAGTCAGAGATCTTTGGGGTTTGTTGTTTTTATAATCTACACAGATAATGGCTCAGACTGATTCACAAAAATGAGAATTTGTTCAGGGCTATCCAGGTACTGAGACAAGACAGGGACTAGAAACCTGGGCTGGCACAGGGATGCCCCAGCTGTGTCATCCGGGCATCTCAGCTGGACAAGGTCAGCACCACCTTCTCTGTGTCTCTGAATGGTTTACCTCGAGCCTGCAGGTCTCAGGAGGGAGTGTGAGAGTGTACCCCACGTTCTCCAGCCACACTGGACCACCGCACGGTCCCTAACTGATCACCCTTGTGGCTCGGTGCTGTCCTGTGCCCTGCCTTTCCCTGGCTCCCAGAAATTCTCCAAATGAGCAGGTCTCGTCTTAGTACAGGCCTTCTGACTGCCACTCCCCTCACACACTGCTTGCAAAGTCCCCACCACAGCTCAGGTTGTTTGCACACCTGCCTGCATCCCCCTGGCAGGGTGTTCTTGGAGGCCCGAAATGAGGTCTTTATTATCTTGGATTCCCAGAGTCTCATGCAAGAGGAGGCCATCAGGATGGTGTACTCCGTGGCATCTTCCCCTCACGGGCCTCTCCCACCACCCCAGGGTCAGTCTTCTAATCAAGACCTGGCAATATTTTCTTAGGTTTTGCACAAACCATGGTCCTAGTCGCCTGTGGGCCATATACCACGTCTGACAGCGTCACATATGACCCCCTGCTTGACCTGATCTCCATCATCAATCATGACCGGCCAGATGTCTGCATCCTGGTAGGAGGCCCTTGGGATGGCTCCCCTTGGGAGGCAGCAGTGCGAAAACTGGGGAGTCAGCCTTAGATAAGGGTCTTCATGCTGTTATAAATGTCTAGGAAATGTGTTTTTTTATTTTGTTTTATTTTTTGAGACAGGGTCTCACTATGTAGTTCAGCTTGACCTTGAACTCACTATATAGCCCAGGCTGACCTAGAACTCTCAGTGATCCTCCTGCCTCAGCCTCCTGGGTGGCGGGATTACAGGCATGTGCTCTTTTTTTTTAGTTCTTAATCTGCTTCTTGGCGAGCTGTACGTGATCTAAGGCCTTTGCTTTGTTTTGTTTTTTTTTGTGGTGCTGGGGATCGAACTCAGGCCCTTGTGCTTGCAAGGCAAGCACTCTAATCGCTGAGCTAAATCCCCAGCCCCCTAAGGCCTTTGCTAAATCTAAAACTCCAGTGTTTTTTGTCACCCTTCATTGATTTTACAGAATTCTTATCTCTGTCTCATTGTTCCAGCTTATAAACTAATCTCTACACTCGAAGTCCCACTGTTAGCATGGTGCTCACTGGCCTAAGTCCTAGAAAGCAGGAAGCTCATTGTCATGGATGGTGGTCCAGGTTATGGGTCCCTGGGAGCCTCCATCCATCCAGGCTCTGTGCTTCTGCCTGTGAGATTGGCTGGGTGCCCCATACCCCATCTGCTGCCTGTCCCCAGGCTCTCCAGGCAGCCTTGGAGGGACAGATGGACCCTGGGCAGAGAACAGCTAGAAGAGGTTGTCAGAAGGCATTCACAGACGTGTGAAATTCTGATTTGTTCTTCTGCTGCCTTTTTCCCCTCCTTGGGCTCCTCTGCAGTTTGGTCCTTTCCTGGATGCTAAGCATGAGCAGGTGGAGGTGAGTGTCTTGGATGGTGCGGGAGGGGACCAGATACTTGCACTTGTCTCCCTGTCTTGGAGTTCATCTGTAATGAGCCTCAGTGAACGTGGGGCTAACCACAAGAAGGTGCCTAATGAGCATCTCCAGTTTGAGGGCTTCATGTCACCATCATGTGAGCTTGCCTGAAAGCTGGGGCAGGAAATGGAAATCTGTCGGTTCCTTTGTTTGTGGCACTTGGCACTTTGGCATAAGAGCAGTAGCACAGATCCAGGCATCCCCGGGTCCCAGAGCTGCGAAAGGATCTTACTGTGTGTGGCTGCTATCCTCAGCTGGTAATTCATATCTTGCTCTGGTGCATAAGACTCAAATGTCCCTTCCCAGGTCATCTTCGTGCCGGAGGGCCAGGGCCTCCTGTCCCGTCTCGGGGATTTCGCTTTCCCTAGAAAGGGCTCCAAAGCACTCGTCCTTTTAGTCTCTCTCAGTGTGCATTTGAGAGGATTAATTCTTCCCCTATCTCTTCCGCCCTGCCCTAGATGAGCTCCGTGCAATAGAGGCCATGTATATCTTTCTCATCCTTGCATCTCCCTGTCACCCCCAAGTCCAGCAGCTGCCTCTAGGAGTCCCCGTGAGTGTTGAACACAAGGGGGTGAAGACCAGCTGCCTCCCTCTGAACCCGCGTCCTTTCCTTTCTTGCAGAACTGTCTGCTGACGAGTCCGTTTGAAGATGTTTTTAAGCAGTGTCTGCGAACAATTATTGAAGGGACAAGAAGGTCAGAATTGCAAATGCTGGACAGAACCTGAGGCTTCCTAGGTTCTTCCAGCGCTTCCCAGTAAGAGACTGAAACTGTTGGAAAGTAGTGCTAGTTCCTGTCCATTTCATCCTTTTGAACTATGAGATCAGACAGAACCCTTGATCTCCAAGTGCACAGATGTACAAGTGCACAGTACAAGAAGCATCTGTGTAAAACAGAGATAAACAGACTTAAAAGAAAAGGCTATGTAGCCCTTTCACTCTTCTTTTGCTCTTTCTTCCTCTTCTTTACTTACTTCCTTTTCTCACTGTCTTCTGTATAAACTAGTGTTCTATGAGAATCTTCCCAGGGAGGCTCTGAGAAGTGTTTGATGATTGACACAACAAAATCCTTTGAGGCCCCAAACATCTGCATGTATGAGTGAGTGTTTTGGCGTGAGCCCAAGTTCCTTCTCTGAGTCAGGGCTTCCTCATTAGGCGGGACCCACTGAGGGTGAGAGCAATGGGTGGCAGGAACGCAGTGAGGGTAGGGATCTTGGATCCTCGCCATCACCCAGACGCAAGGGACTACAAAGGGTCCCAGCAGTGATGTAAGAGCTACTCGGTTCTAACTTGAGAGGAAGGTCACAGTTCCAGGAAGAGTTGAATGCTGGAAGCTGAAAGTCATCCCGGAAGCTGACTCCTCAGTTCCTGTGTCTTTTCCTCCAGTGCCAGAGTCCAAAAGTGGTATAGTGATCGCTGTCGTGTGGGATTTGCTGGCCTGTAACTGTGCTCATAAACAAACATTCCTGAGGTTGAGCCTTTTAAAAATATGTCTGTAACAAAGGTGGTTTCTAAATCTAGACCTGTGATCTCCCGCCTTCTGGCTGTGAGAACAGATCCAGGACCGATTAGTCGGAGTGCTGCCTTTCCAAACCGGCGTGCATGCCAGCACAGCAGACGGGGCTCCAGGTAGAGCCCCCGGCTCACTGGTGCCAAGCCCAGGGCCAGGCCGTGCAGCAGCAGCCCTCGCGGCTTCGGTCCTCCCTCCTGCCCTGCCTGCACCGGCGGGGTCACAAGTTCCTGCTCTTTCCTGGACTTGTGGTCCTGATGGCATTCATCAAACCTGAGTGCTTAGCGCCCCTCAGATCACCCCAAAAGCAGGTCAGCTCTGGTCAGCTTTGGGGCAGGCAGGCACCCAAGCTGGCTGGTGCTTCCATGCTGAGTTTGGGGCTGATTTTGGTTCCTCACCCCATGTGGTGTTGACGGCTATGATACAAACAAAGAACAGAGCGGGCATTGTTACGCCAGGGGCGGGTGCCCAGCACCACCAGGCACTTTCATCAACGGGCTGTATGTGCCCAAAACAGTCTGTAAACGCTAGGTCCCCAGGTTGGGGGTTTCACTTTATTACCAGGAGGTCGGCAGTGCAGAATATTAAGCTTATTTATCAGCAGGCACGGAACTGGAGGCCTCAGCTCCCTGAGAGCCACCGAGCGATGGCCGTCTGAGGAAGCGCAGTGAGACCCTCCCACCACCATGGCTGAAGCTGTGCAATGCTGAGCGTAGCTGGGATTTTCTTCACCCCTCCCCCACCACTGGTCCCTGACCCGAAGCAGGGAGGCTGCCTCTTCCTCTGCTGTGGCCCTTCCAAAGCCTGTGCTGAAGCAGCAGTTTGGTCCCTTGCACCTTAGACCTTTGTGTCCATCACAGACTTGGAGCATTTGAGACCCACAGCCAGGACTGTCCCATTCCAGCCTGTTTATAGACTCCAGACTTAGACAGTTTGAGTGAACTCAGCGTCAGAGGGACAGTAACTAATACCCGAAGTACCTTTGGTCTCAGGGCTCTGTTCACTCGGAGGAGACGCGATAAGCAGAGATAAGACTGAGAACAGTCACCCTGCCTCCCTGTGCCCGTCCCTGGAAGGGCCGCGGGATTTTGAGCAAGAAAAGGAAGGAGCTGCGAGTGCAGGGAGATTGGCAGGTGTTAAACAGGGCCCCTGAGTGGCGCTTCACGCCTGTTTGGTTTATAATGGGTCCCCCTTCCCAGGACAGCTGAGGGAACCAAGGAAACGGTTTTTCTTCCCTCTCTCTTTGTGTTGCTCTGAGAGTCACAGCTTTCTCCTTCACTCACATGTAGCCCTAGAGATTCTCCTTCTGCTTCCATCCAGGGAAACATCTCCTGTTGCTGTTGAATGTTTCTCTCACATTCTCACGACAGTGCCGAGACTCGAGACGGGGCCTTGGTTCCCAGCGGGAGAGGGACGGAGGGGCGCCTGGCGTGGAGAAGCCTGGCCGTGCCCTGAACCTCTGAAGGGTCCCAGTAACCACCACCCAGGTGTGGCTGACAGCCTCAGCATCTAACCCGAGTGCCCAGTTTTCCCCAGGAAGGGTCCCAGCCACACATCACCAAGCCGTGTGTCAGCACGACTGTCGCACATCTACAGTAGGCCGCACCTGACTCGGCTGCGCTCATTTTCTCCCTCTTGTGCTTGTGCTTTGACCGAGTAGCTCCAGCTCCCACCTTGTCTTCGTCCCATCCCTGAGAGATGTGCACCATGAGCCAGTGTACCCCCAGCCACCTTTCAGCTACCCTGATCTGTCACGAGAAGATAAAAAGGTACTAGGGCCAGGTGTCTGGGCTACAGCTCTGAGGGGGGACAGAGAGGGCTTTTTGGGGCACACGTGCAGCCTGACCCTTAAATTCCTGTTCACAACAGGCAGAGGCGGTTGTCAGTCAGCTGCACGTGGGGTTGGCCTTCAGTGGTCTCCTGTCATCTTGAGGGAGAGGCTACTGGCTGTTCTGTAAATGCTCACATTGCCCCTTCTCATTTTAGCGAGTGCAGCTGGTGTCAGAGCCCTGCAGCCTCTCCATAAACGGAGTGATCTTCGGCTTGACGTCCACAGACCTGCTGTTCCACATGGGGGCCGAGGAGATATGTAGGTGAGGAGTTCATTCTGGGCCAGTGAGTGGGACAGCGGGGTCCGTGTCCGGTCTTTGGTGTGCCCCCGCAGGGAACCAGGCAGCCAAGCCTGTGGCTTTGGGGTTGAATGGCTGGCTCTTCCACCTCCTTGAGGGGAAGGATGATGAGCGGGTCAGGGGAGTGAGCAAAGTTGAGGTCTGACACGGAATCGGCCTGTTGCCTTGAGGTGGTGCAGGCACCGCATCTCGCACGAGCTAGTGCTGGCCCGGGCCTTCCTTGATCGTGGTAACCAGCACTCCTGCGCTCTCCCTCTTGGCCTGGGGTGTTGTTTTCCTTTGATGTGGGGGCAAGCAGCTGCCTGTGAGTGGGTCTTCAGGCTCCCTCAGAGGTGTTGTCTTGACTACTTAGCTTCTCTCCAGTTCATTAAATTCTAAGGCCCGACCTGAAGAGCAACAGGCTGAAGAACGAGGCCCTGGGTCCGTTTCTCACTGTCCTTCCTTCCCCAGCTCTTCTGGGACTTCAGATAGATTCAGCCGCATACTCAAGCACATCCTGACACAGCGCAGGTGAGCTCACTGCGGGGCCGCTGGCCAGGAAGACAGTGCTTGGGTGTTAGCCTCCACCGGGGAGGCTAGCCCTAACCCCACGTTCTGTCCCCCAGACACGGGAAGGCAAAGCTGGTCTGGAGGTGGGAGCGGCGGAGAGACCAGGGCGGAGGCCGGCTGGGGTTGGGGTCCTGGAGTCTACCACTGCTGACTTCTCTCCTCTCTGCAGCTACTACCCACTCTACCCTCCCCAGGAGGACATGCCCATTGACTATGAGCACTTCTACACCTACGCACAGCTGCCAGTCACTCCGGATGTCTTCATAATCCCCTCGGAGCTGAAGTACTTCGTGAAGGTGGGTTGGAACTGGCTTTTTCCAAAAGACATCAGAACCAGTCTTGACTTTCCCTTCTTGATCGCCTGGTACTCACTCTTTGTGGGTCTGCGGATCGGGACAGTGGCCTCTGAGCCACAGCACTGTGGTGTCCTTGCTTCTGGGGAGGTGGTAGGACCAGACAACAAAGCTGTGGGTAAAATTCAACTTGAGTAAGCACGGGCCCCAGCCCACCACCAAGATCAGGAGCCCAGGCGGAAAGAGAGAAGGCTGTCAGGCAGTAGCTCTTGCCAGGCTCCAGCCGCGTCAGGGTGACCTGGGAACATTTCACGCGGGCCCCTGGCAGCCCTCCCAGCAGGCTCAGCCGAGAGTACTCAGAGAAGCCCTGGGGTTGTTCTGGTCTCTGCCCCCCGACCTCCTCACAAGGAATCATCCCAGACCAGTCCTCCTCTTCCAAACCGGAGTTGTCCAGCCCCGTGAGCTGGGGGAAAACAAGAAACAGCTGGGTCGGGTTTGTCTCCAAGAATGAGAGCCAATTGTCATCCTGCCAGGTCACCTCATTCTTTATTCTGTCTCAGAGACTCAGAAAGAACTCAGAGTTTTGACTGCATTGTGTTTCGTTCCTTTCGTGTCTCCTTTATAAAACTCTCTTTGGGGTCTAAATGTCTGACACTTCCTACGTTGTCAAATCGGTCCCCCGTGAGGTGACCCCCATCTCTTTTCCTTCCCAGGACGTCCTTGGCTGTGTCTGTGTGAACCCCGGGCGCCTCACCAAAGGGCAGGTAGGCGGTACCTTTGGCCGCCTCTACCTCAGAAGGCCCCCTGGGGATGAAGAAGAGAGGCAGAGTCCGTGTGTTGCCGCCCAGGTGGTCAGGATCTAAGTGTTCTGCCTTTTGTGTACCCCCGTTGTACAGCCTCACAGATGCCGGGCCTCTGTAAGCCCGAACTTGGCCCCCCCCACCCAAGGAGCCAGCTGTGAGGACGGGGCTGGAGGGCCAGTGGTGGAGGTGTTGGGCTGGGCTGGGCTCGGGCTTCTCTCGGGAAGGAAGCTCCTGCCTCAGGATCCGTGCGCAGTGCCCAGAAGTGAACTGGCTTTGGAAACTGCATGCTCAGAAGAGGCAGGAAGACTTTGTGATTTCCTACGTGGTTCGCACACAAAGAACTTTTGGAGAAATAAAAATAAATCCTGAGTGTAACTTTGGAGTTTGATCTTTCTCCCACTTTCTTTTTCCTGGTAGTGGCCAAAGAATGTTGCCTGCTTGACCTGTGTCCATCGAAGGCAGAGCGCTGGTCACACTGGGTTTCTGTCCAGCCCCTTGGAACTCTTGGCCCCACCCCCTGCCTCCAGGGCCCCTCAGCCATGGCGTGCACCTCAAAGCAAGCAACTGGCTGCCGGCTGGGCCCTCCCCATGCGGCCTCATGTGTGCCATGGGCCCAGGCTGACCTCTCCATCTGGAGGAGGCGACCTTCCCGAGCTATTCCAAAGCCAGGGTCCCTGGTGGTGGCCATTCTGCTAAACAGTGCAGTGGAACAAGGCTTTCCTGTAGCCTGGAGCCCTCCAAAGAAGGCAGGCCTTCTGGGGCCCCAGCACCTCCCCTGCCCATGTCCTGGCATCTGGGAAAGGCCGCCGGTGTGTAAGGGCTGTGGATTTCTGTTCTGAGCAGCAGGCTGACCCACCCCAAATGCCAGAGCCAAGGCTGGGAAACCTGCACTGTGGGGCCAGGGAAGTGTGTGAGGGAGCCTCGAGCTGCTGATGCCTATGCCTTGACTCAGAGATAAATAGGTAACCTAACAGCGCTAGCCTCCCCACCTCCCTCTGGCCAGGAAGTGGAATCGAGCCACAGATCTGGCCAGGTCTGAGCGAAACAGCTCTTTGAACACAGGGAACTGCTGCTTTGTTTCTTTAGTTGTACGGGCACCTCCTTTGAGGACAAGGGTTAGAACAAGCCCCAGCTCGGGCAATGGGTCTCCCCACACGAAGCAGCCATAGCTTCTTGGAGTAGCAAGACTTGTCAGCCTCCAAATGGGGCATTGTGGGGCCCCTGCCCTTCTTCCACCACCTGCTGTAGTAGCCCCAGCTCTAGAGCACTGTTTCTACTAAGGCAAATGCCAGCTAGAAACCCAGCTCTCCCTGCGTTGGAAAACCCAGGCCTGGGAAGATTAGCTAGCAGAGCTCTGGCCATGATAAACACTGGGCCTGAGCTCACATCCTACAGCCCTTATCACAGGAGGCCACTTGCCACTTTTCTGGGGAGCTGCAGCCCTTGGCAAGGGTCATAGCACTTCTGCAGACGCCTTGTGGGGAATGGTAACTCTTTGCTCCCCTGTGTAAGGTAGAGTCCACTTCCTCTTGCACACTCAGGAAGACCTGGAGGCCCGGGTGGGCTTAGGGGCATTGCCAGGTCGGGAGGCAATGGTGAAAGCTGGAGCTCCCATCGCTAGGCATGAATGGCAGCTGAGGGCCGTTGCCTGGATACAAAGTCGTGTGACTGTTGGAAATGATCCTGGAGGGCCAGAGCAGGCATCTAAGATTCAAACAGAAAGAGCAGGATGCAAACCAGAGAGGACAGCAGACAGGTCTGGCAGACACGCCTCTGCCACCAGATGGTTCCTTTTTATTCTTGTCAGGAAATTAGTGCCAAGCAACTGCCAGCTGACTATCCTAGCCCCCACTTCAGCTGTGTTACCAGTTTCCTGCACGCCTGTCATTCTGGGGCCTGCGTAGGGGCACACGCCTTGGAATGGACACTCCAGCAAGGGAGGACAGGGGCTGGCCAGGCGCCTCTGCTTCACAGCCCCTGGGGCGATGCCTTCCGGAAGTCTGGTCAGGCCCCAGCCCTGGACACATGAACCTGAGGATAGGCCAATGGGCCTCCTGGCACCCCGGGGAGGCTGCGTTGCCCTCTCCCAGCCCCTTGTGTGGCTGCTCTCTCAAAACCTTCTCTGGGGCAGCTGCCCAGGGAAACAAAAGCCCCTCATAGCCCTGTGCCTGGGAACCAAATGAGTGCCAGGAAGGAAGCTGGGAACCAGCACCCAGGGGTGGGGCCACCCTGCCCTGCCTTCTGCAGCACCCTGAGCTTCGTGTTTTCTTTCCCTTGACCTAGGGTCGCCCTGCCCTGCTGCTTCCTCTCCTGGAGCTGGGAGCAGCACTTTGGGCTGATTCCTCGCTTAGTTTGGTGCACATTTCCTCTTGGCTGACCCTGGGCCTGGCCCTGGGCTGAACCACCTGAGGCCCATCCTGCCTGTGCACTCTCCAGCGCAGGCCTGGGAACCTCAAACTCCTTGCAAAAGGCCTTGGCTAACGGGTGGGGGTGGGGTGTTAACATTTTAAAAATTGTTATTGAGATGTAATATAAACTTCACCTTTTTTTTTTTTTTTTTTAGTACTGGGATTTGAACCCAAGTCCTTTGCACCAAGCTCCATCTGCAGCCTGTTTTTTATTTTTTATTTTGAGACAGGGTCTCACTCAGTGGCTAAATTGCACAAGATACGTTTGAACTTGCAATCCTCCTGTCTCAGCCGGCCAGAGTGCTGGGATTATAGGTATGTACCACCATGCCCAGTTTAAATTTTGTCATTTTAGGGGCCTGGGGATTTAGCTCAGTAGTTAGAGTGCCTGCCTAGCAACCACATGGCTCTGAGTTCGATCCCCAGCACCAAAACAAAAAGTATTGTCAAAAGTATTGTCATACACTGTAATGAATGTGACCATTGTATGTAGAATGTACCAATACATGTTCTTGGTTTAAAATAAAATTAAAAAAAAATAAATAAATAAAAAAAAGTATTGTCATACATAAATTTTGCCATTTTAAAGTGTTTGCTTTGGTGGCTTTTTAGAATGTTCACAATATTGTACAAATAACTCCATTATCAGGCTGGGGATTTAGCTCAGTGGTAGAGCACTTGCCTTGCAAGCACAAGGCCCTGAGTTCAATCTCCAGCACCAAAAAACAAACAAACAAAAAAAACCCAAATAACTCCACTACCTAACCCTAGAATACAATCACCCCCCCTTTCCTTGCTCCTGGTAACTACTACTTTCTTCTCTATCTATTGCAGTCATTTCATACTAATTAAGTCACTCAAATATGGCCTTTCCTAGCTGGGCATGGTGGCACATGCCTGTAATCCCAGCACTAGGAGGCTGAGGCAGGAGGATTGCTTCAAATTTGAGGCCAGCCTGGGTTACATAATGAGTTCAAGACCAGCCTGGACTTCATAGCAAGGCCCTGTCTCAAAAAAACTAAAACAAAACAAAAGCAAAACCATGGCCTTTCCTGTCGGATTCTGTCACTCAGCATCACGTTTGCAGGGTTCCCCCATGTGCTGGTACAGTTCAGTACTCTATTCCCTCCTGTGGCCGAAGAGCAGCATGTAGCCTTCCTTCATCTTTCTCCACTCACCAGGACACACGCTGGGGACATTGCCACTTGTTGGCTGTTACAAAGGGGGTACAAGGCATTGTGCAAGTGCCTGTTTTCACTTCTCAAGTATATTCCTAGGAATAAAGATGTGCAAGGCATTGTGCAAGCCCCTGTTTTCACTTGTCCAGTATATTCCTAGGAATGGGAGGTGCTTTTGATTCACAGGGGCAGGGAACAAGGAAGGAGGAAGGAGAGAGTGAAGGACAGAAGGAGCCAGAGGAGGAAGGTGTGGCAGGCCTAGAACAGCGCTCGGGAGCCAGATGGCCATCTAGGATGCCTCGCAGAGGAGTGTGGCCTGGATTCTCTCACCCAGGAGTCTAAAGGCTTCCAAGTAGGGAAGGAAAATATCCAACCTGCCTCCAGAAGAGAACTGGCTGTGCTGGGAAGAGCTGGAAAGTGCTGAGAAGTGGAGGGGGGCAGGTTGCGGATGAAGCTCTTTACAAACTATCAGAGAACAGAGCCACCCAGCACCTACTCTCTGTTCCTATGAAAACAGCACCCAGTTTTCCTGTTGGGCTAACCACCTTTCCTCCACCTTCCTCCTGTGCCTAAATCAAACAGTGTGTTGCATTTCCAGCCTTCTGCCAGGCATGGTGTCACACACCTGCAATTCCAGCACTCAGGTTCAGTGACTGGTCAGGAATGGGCATAACCTGAACCATTCCAAACACAATGACTCCAGGCTTCTTTTATGGCAAGTAGAAAAGGTACAGCTGTGAGGATGGAGCTACTGCAGCCACTTTATCACCATGAGGGGAAACCTACCCTGAGTGTGTGGACTAAACCAGAGGATGCAGAGCCAGGAGATGGGGAGGTCAGCACCAAGTTCTGGTGTCTAAACTCCACTGAAGCTAGCTTTCTTCACCCTGAAACACACCACAAACATCTCCCACCTACCCCCTTTTTTCCTTAAATTAGTTTGAGTTAAATGTTCTTTCACTTGCAACCCAAATGATGAAGGTCCAAGCGTGGACAACAAGACTTGAATGGCTGTCAGGGAACAGATAAAACTCAGCTCAGGCAGGAAGGAAAGGCAAGGAGCATTTCTGAGGCTCTATATGTGCACTTTGACACACAAGTTCACATCTCACCTGCCAGCAGGCTCTGCGGGGCTCAAGGTCACAGGTCTCCAACCCGCGGGGCTGGGACTTAGACTCCAACCTCTGTCCTCCCCACCTGCCACAGTGATGAACTCTGCCACCCACAAGGACTGACCGGAGAGGCAGAGGTGCCCTGGGAGGTGGCCGGTGTGTTGGGCTGGTGAGACTGGGCACCGTCGGCTGGCTGTGCTCCGAAGCCGCCTCCAGGAGGCAGAGAGGGGCAGGCAAGATGCAGCGTGGAGGGGACTTTGGACAACACTCACACTCAGGGATCAGGGAGGGGCAGGAAGGGGTGGCAGCGGGAGGGGATGGGAGGACATTTGAGCCCCTCCACCGCCCCTCCCCCGCCATCCTGGTTCTCAGGCCCCAGCCCTGCTCCATCTGGGCGTGCCCTGGAAATGCCCGGCCCGGGCACAGGGACTCCCCTGCCCAGACACGCCCTCCTCCTGGGCTCCAGGCTGCTCCCGCCCAGGGCGCAGCTGACAGCTGGGGGCTCTGCAGCGACCAGGGCCAAGGGGCCCTCGCAGGTCTCAGGGACAGCTGCTGCCCATGACCCCCATGACCTTGGTCCCTTCACTTTGCGCCTGGACGCCCAGGCCCTGCTCCGCTGCCCGCTCCACTGGCCCCCAGCCCCAGTCACCTCCTCCCAGGAAGCACTCCACACCCAGCAGTCGCGGGGGCCGCGGGGGAGGGCAACGCTGCGCGGGGAGGGACACGCGGCCATCCCGACTCCTGGCAGTCCCCGCACAGTGCCCGGGTGCCCTGGAGGACGCACGGCCCCTTAGAGTGCGCAGCCTCGCACAGCGCTGCAGGAGACCGACGTCCCTAGGGGGAAGGTGGTGAAGGGCGCAGGGTAGGGAGAGGTCTTGGCGAGGATTTGTCAGGTTCGCCCTCTTCCCTGTTTGCAGTCAACTCGTGAATGTGTGCGAAAGCATCGCTGCCTCCTGTCATGAGGCGCGAGGCTGCCAACACCAGCAGCAGGCAGGCGCTTCTCCCAGCCCAGGGTTGCTGTCACTCCGGAATACTACACGGCCAGGAAAACGGAGAACGGCATGGCTGCTCACACTGGTGTAGAGAGGCTCCGGTTCGCTTTCCATCACTAATAATTCAATACCACAGACTGCTAGATGATAAAGATTTAAACCAAGTGGTCTAAGTGATAGCTAAAGATTATAATACCAGCGCTTTGGGAGGCTGAGGAAGGAGAATAGAATGTTTGAGCTCAGCCTGGGCAACTTAGGGAGACCCTTCTTCAGTTTTTTTTTGAAGGCCTGGAGATGCAGCTGAGTCATCGCCTAGCATGCACGAGGCCCTGAGTTTGATGCCCAGCACCACGAAAAAGAAAAAGAAAAAGAAAAGGGGTATATTTTGACTGGTGTCAGACATCCAAGGTGAGGGGCCTCCTTTAGTGATGCCCTTTGTGCTGGGGCTGAGGCTGTACAGGGTCTCACATAGCAAGAGACAGGGCACGCACATGTGTGTGTGTGTGTGTGTGTGTGGTCTGTCTCCTTACAAAGATACCAGGACCCAGTCCCTGGGGCTTCGTTCTGACAAGCTTATGTAACCTTGAGACCCCAAAGACCCCAAAGACCCCAGCTGTAGCCACTGTAGCCAAATTAAGTTTTTACCCTCTTCACCCTTCACAGAGGGGAGGAAATGTCAGCGTGAGGTTTTGGAGGAACTCAAGCCACAGTGAGTGGTCCCTGCAACGACACTGATGGAGGAGAGAAGGGTGAGCGGCAGGTGAACAGTAGAAGCTCTGCACTGCTGGCTTCCCGGGGCCTTATGCCCCAACCGCCAGGCCTGCTGTCCTCTGCTCCCCTTCGGCTTTCGGGACTTGGGGCTCTGCGTATCTAAATATTTGTCATTTGTATAAGAAAGAGGAGAGGATCTCTTCTCCACACAAAGAATAGCTCTAGCAGTGGTACAAAAACTCAGGGGCTGGGGATTTAGCTCAGTGGTTAGAGTGTTTGCCTAGCAGCACAAGGCCCTGAGTTCGATCCTGGCACCAAAAAAAGAAACAAACTCGAAACTCTAGTTGTCTCTAGAAGAAATGAGTACCTAAGGGGCAGAGATGAGAAGGAAATTTTTTGTGTCTTACAATGTCTGATTTTTTTTTTAAGACAGTGCCTCACTATGTAGCTCAGTTCAGACTGGTCTTGAACTCACTATGTAGCCCAGGATGGGCTCAAACTCACAGCGATCCTCCTGCCTCAGCCTTCTGAGTGCTAGGATTACAGGGGTGCACCGCTAAGCCTGGCAAATGTCTGGATTTTAAACCATATGAAAGCATTACCTTATCCAAAAAAAATAATTTAAATGACCCATCACAGTGAGAGGCTGAGGCAGGAAGACTGCAAATTCAAACCTCCCTGGGCAACTTAGTGGCTTAGCAAGACCTGTGTCTCCAAATAAAAAAAAATTTTTTTTTTTTTTTTTTTTAGGTGCTGGGGCTCAAACTCAGGGCCTTGTGCTTATGAGGCAAGCACTCTAACCACTGAGCTGAATCCCCAGCCCCTAAATAAAAAATTTTTTTAAAGAGGGCAGAGGATATTGCTCAATATGAAGGTCCTAAATTCAATCCTCATAAATAAATAAATAAATAAATAATAAATAGTGCAATTCTGACTGTGTCATACTTCCACACACAGCCCCTTGATACCTTTCCCAATGCATGCAGCAACTGCCAGGAGTTTACTCCAGCCTTTTGGTATTCTGTCACAGGCCTATAATTCTTAGTAGCAAGTAACAGAAACTCAGCCCCAACTAAATTAAGCCAAAACTGAAATGTGTTGGCTCATAAAGTAGAAAATGCTAGCCAAGCATAGTGGTCCATGCCTGTAATCCTAGCACTTGGGAGGCTGAGGCAGGAGGATAGCCATGAGTTCAAGGCCAGCCTGGGCTATATAGTGAGTTCAAATCCAGTCTGGACTACATAGTGAGATCCTGTCTCAAAAACAAACAAACTGCCGGGGTGTGGTGGTGCACGCCTGTAATCCCAGCACTTGGGAGGCAGAGGCAGGAGGATCGCCATGAGTTCGAGGCCAACCTGGGCTACGTTGTGAGCTCAAGGCTAGCCTGCACTACATAGCGAGACCCTATCTCAAAAACCCAAAACGAAAGAAAAAAAAAAAAAACAGAAAGAAAGAAAAGAGAGGGGTTGAGCATTTAGCTCAGTGGTAGAACACTCGCCTAACAGGTGCAAGGCCCTGAGTTCGATCCCCAGCACACCAAAAAACCCAAACAGATTGGAGCTACTTCAGGCATGGCTGGATCCAGAAGTACAGCAATATGTCTGAGATTCATTCTCTTGACTCTGCTTTTCTCTGCGGCAGGCTCTTCCCTCAGGCGCAGAGATGACCACCAGCACTCTCCGGCTGACATCTGGGCATTCTTAATCCTAACAGTCCCATCAAGTCCCCAGGCTCACTGGTGTCACACACTCATCCCTGAGTCATCACTTGCCTCAGACTGGTCCAACACAGACCTCAAACTCGCTTTCAGACCTTGAGGAAGGGGTCGGCCACACTGGAGACTGGAAAACAGAGGGGCAGTCACCAGAATAAGAGGGATGGTTCGGGGTGGACTGCTCTTCCCTCCTGGGACTTGGCAAGCTTTGCAGTCACAGAGACAAAATCCTCGACTCCCACTATGGAAGGAGGAAAACTTTATTTGGCTCACGTTTCCAGAGGGGCCAATCCCCAAGGCTCCGGGGAAGGAACATCATGGCACGAGGGCCTGGTGCGGCAACGCTGCTCATGGTGTGGCGAGCGGGAGCAGAGCACAAGGGAAGACAGGAAGCAGGAGAGCCGCCCTCCACAGGTGCCCGGTGACCTCCTCCTCCAGCTGAGCTCCTGGCGGCACAAACAGCTGTGAACACGACAGGATTAACCCACCAATGCCCATAGCACCTTTGTGATCCAAGCACCCTGCCAGAGTCTCTCCACTCGGGTGAACTGACCATCAAGATGAACCGCGCATCTACTGCACCACCCTTCTTTCCTGATCACGCAGGCATTTCCTCAAATCCTCCCAGCCTCGGCCTTCGCCAGGCCTCTGCCCATTCTCCCTGGAATGTCCTTCCCTTTCTCTCTCCAGCAAACTCCTACTCACCCGCTGTGGTGGACCTAATATGGTCATCTTGAGCCAGCACGCCCAGCTGGACTGAGTTGGTGTGATGCTGGGTGTACAAGATCCACCTGAGGGTTGTTGCTGATGCAACATAAAGCAGAGCAGGAGCCGTAGCTAGTTGGCAGGCTGTTTCCCAGGAGAAGCTCTGCTGAGGCTGGTTCTTCCGGAGGGGGCTCGGCTGTCCCCGTCGAGGAAGGAGCTCGGGGCCTTGCCATCGTCGAGGATGGCTGCTATTGCTTCAGAGGAGCTCTGGTTGTCATCTCTGCTGCAAGCATCGTATCCTGGCTCTAGCCATCATGTGCAGACAGGGACGTACATGGGACAGTGCTGTGGGCTCCCAGCCCTCAGTTGGATCTTTTGGGTCTCCAGTGCCTAGATGGACATTCGGCACCCTCTGCATTTGGCTTCTGGGCGAATATTGTAATTGTACCCTATTAAATCTGCTCTCTTAAGACCATTGGTTCTTTGAAAACCTAACTAAGACACCCACTTATACCCTGTCACATTCTGGCCTTCTCCTGAAGCCCTTCTGAATTCCCCACCTGCTTTCCCACCTGTGGCTGCTGTCTTGGTTCCTTGCTCAATTCCCAGTCACTGACTCAGCCTCCTCTGAGATGACTGCTGCCCTCGGGGACCTCGGGGACCTCAGGGACATCAGGGACCTCAAGACAGCACACTTGCGCTGATTTAGAATTGGTTGTTTCCCAAGGGGGTGTCTATTCCCAGCATGGCCACCTGCATCTTCTCTGGTCCACCCCGGCCCTAGACAGCATAGATGGTTTTCAGAATAACAGCAAGAGTTGGGGATTTAGCTCAGTGGTTAGGGTGCTTGCCTAGCAAGCGCAAGGCCCTGAGTTCAATCCCTGGCACAGGGTAAAAAAGAAAAAGAATAACAACAAGATGCCATGAAGGCGTGGGAAGTGTCGAAGATGATTCCGCAATGTATTCCCTAGGCCAAATGACAGCCGCGAAGCCAGGATGTTCTCAGAGCCCTCTGGGAGGAAGTTCCTCAGCCAGGCCCTACTAGGACAAGGCTGTCACCACTCTGGAAACCCCCAGGTCACTAGGCCAGAGGCCAAGATCTAGACCTAAAGGAAAGTCCCCCAGCAAGGCCCTGCCACACAGCTCCCTCAGAGGGTCCAAGGCAGAGGCAGCCACCCGGGGCTCACTTGAAATGGCCGCCAATCTCCAATCCCCGCCTCTGCTGGGCTCATCCCCTGAAGAGGTCAAGGGCAGGGAGGGCCCGTCTGGAGTTGGCGGGAGTCCGGAGGCGGAAGGAAACAAGAAACAATCAAGGAAGAAGCCAGCCAGGCCTGGGGTTGGCTCAGGCCATGGGCCCTGCAGGCCTTGCTCTGTCTGGGACTCCAGGGCTGCTGCCAGCTCAGGCTCTCCCTGTGCTCTCACTCGGTAGGAGGGACTGGAGCACCCCTCAGAGAACCCTATCTTTTCTCATCCTCCCTTAGGGGATCACCCTGCTTTCCCTGCAACTCTGTCCCAGGTCCCCATCATCGCAGTTGCCACCCAGGGCCCAAGTCCCCAGGTAGTAGGCTGAGAACAGCTGCTGCAGCCTGCTTGGAAAAGGGAGCTGCCCTGCTGGTCTCTCCACTGTGGCCAGCCTTGGAGGCAAGGGGTTTCCATCTCAGTCCCCCAGGGCCCATGGCAGCTGAGGCCACTGACAAGGGTGATTTCCAGGAAGAAAAGGCTCGAGGGAAGGAAGGGCTGAGTCAGGCCCCGTGTGGTGATCAGAGTGGGGGAAGAAGTTGGAGGCCCATCCCATGACCAGGAGGCTCCAGGCTGAGGACAAGGAAGCTGAACACCTCCTCTGATTTCTCTCTAGGCTGGACTTACTGACCTCTCCCAAATGCCTTTCTGGGTCCTTCCCCTCAGTTGCCAGGGTGTCCAGGAGCCTTTCCAAGGGTACAGTCCAGGTCCCAGCTGAGGCATCAGACCCTGACATGGGTCCAGGCTGAGGAGAAGCACTTGCCTACGTGTCTCTCGGGACAGAAATACAGGCCAAAACCAGGCACAGAGGCACATGCTTGTAATCCCAGCACTCAAGAAACTGAAGCAGGAGGATTGCCATGAGTTTGAGGCCAGTCTGGACTATATAGCAAGACCCTGTTTCAAAAAACCAAGAAATAGGGTTGGGAATTTGGCTCAGTGGTAGAGTACTTGCTCAGCAAATACAGGGCCCTG
>PVJO010018142.1:0-37471 GCA_004026905.1 Hystrix cristata | reverse complement strand
AGCTCTTTCATTCAGTAATTTCCAAAAATATTACCTAGATTGTAAGAAAGGTCTTTTACATCCATAAATCAGTTGTCAAATTATATTTATAGTTCTCAAGAAGCTCATTAAAGTAAAAATAATACAAAATTTAGAAAAATCATCTTTGTAACTGAATGTCATATACATATCATTTACTTCTCAGTTAAATGCATTCACACCATTTGTCTAAATGATTGCTATTTGCGAGTTAGGTTTATAAACCTTTGGTTTAAATTTTCTCTGATGGACTAGGATTTGTGACTGAAGCTTTAACAAATAAATTGATATGACAGTTATGAACAAGGAAATGCAATGAACTTCATCACTGGGCATATTCTATCGAATTGCATGGACTAATACAAAGAACATGGGACTAACTGTTCAGATGATTAAATAAGGGTCTCATAATTCCTTAGATGTTATCTCTGACTTGGAATTAGTTGTTCTAAGTTTGATGTTTTTGTTTTGTAGGATTTTGTCTTGTTTCGTTGTGGGCTTTCTTGACTGAGTTGCAGCCAATATTTTCTCTAGCACTCCAATGTAATGCAAGTATTTCAGTGTTGCCAATACTTGTTTTATAGCAATTTTTTGTGCACATCATGCTGCATTCAGTTTGAGGCCATTTAAAATTAATTGGATACGTACATCCTAAGAATGTTCAGTGAGCACCCAATAAAGATCCTGCTTTTCTTTGAACTCTTCACTAAGCTTTCTATTACCTTATAAGGCTCTTAGAAAATACGCATTTTCAGGTATATGTCGTGTGTCCCGTTTATATGACCTCGTAAGGGTACCTCATCAGCTTAGCATTTCAGCTGTGTTTCCTGCATTTACTAGATGCTAAATAAACCTTTCCTAATAGAAAGGTTGCATGGAGAAAAAACTGGTTGTAATGATGGAGAAATATACAAGTAAGTTTATAAATGTGATTTTTCAGACAAGAAATTTTCTAGGCTACGCAAGAGTTCTAAATGATGTACTTTTTAATGATTTCTCAGCTCCAAAGTTGTGTACCTATATTTGATTATCTTTCTATTCCACAGAGGCCATGAACTACTTTTGTAGTTGCGTTCAGTAACACCTGATTCATGTGACTTTGAACATCAAGCGTATCCTCAGACCTCACTTCACTCAGAGATGTAGCAAAGTTGGATTTTCTTCACTAATTGCCATTACAGTGAAATTAAAGTATATGTGAAGAAATTCATGTACTTAACTCTTCAGTGCCCTAGTTATTTTCTCTGAATTGCTACTCTTAAAAGTGAGAATGCTTATTCAACTTAATAGATTGTTAAGGTCATTCGCTTATTTTCTGTACGATGGTTTTGAAGAAAGATGGGAATGAGACTATTACTTAAATAAAATCAGAAAAAATAATGTCAATTTCTGTTAGGTGGAGAGGAGAATGAGAAAAGATTAAGACTTTTCTTATAACACTGAAAATCTCCCTGAAAGCTGGCAAAAGAAATAATAGAGAGGAAAAAAAAAAGGTTTCAACTATTTTTCAATGTTTTGACTAAGACATAGTTGTATATTTCATGAATGTGTAGATTTACCCAAGGGCCAAATATACAAAATAACATTTTTCCTAAACAATGAGATTTTCTAAAAGTAATTACTTCATTGCATTTCTCTAAATTTTTTTTCTTAATTCTCAGCCTTTCATCACATGCTCAAATAAGACAAACTTTAAAAATTATGGTAGAATGTATAATTTGTATAAAAAAATTTCTCCTCTTTGCAGTAACACTCGCCTGTATTCTAGGTATATAAATTGTCTCCAAACAAAGATTGGTGATCAGTCATATTAACATCTGGGCAATGTAGGATGTTTCTTTATAAAGCAGATAAAAACTACAACATCAGATGTTCGTTTTTTTTTTTTTTTTTTTCACATTCCCACACCTTAAATACATTTGAAAAATTTTGATTAACAAATCAAACACATCCTTTTCGCTATTAATATTTTCTTTGCTTACTTCTAGGATGCATTCCTTGTCTCAAAGGAAGCGCATTAGTAACTACTGACTGCTTGGAAAGCAAATCATGTAGTATTTCCTCTTTGAGTAAGAAGAGAGTGAGTCTCCTGTGAGAATAAAGATTATACCAACTTTTTATTATAATGCTCAATTCTAGGACCTCGTGTGCTGCCAGGTGTTTACTAAAGTGAATGTAATAGCTGTCATTTGGAGTTTTTAAGAATCTACTACTTCTTGAAACCAGTATAGTCCATAATGAGATTTCTCAAAACTTATTCTCATCCAAAGCTTTTGGAGACTACAAAATGTACAGCTGCCACATTACAAATAAGAGTCTTAAAATTAGTATTTAAAAATTTAAAATTTATGTCTGGATGTAAAACATTTAAATATCAGTAAAATTCAATATTTAAAAGGGCTCATTAAACAGCATAGTCTCATTAAATAAATTTCACATGCTGTTTGGGGGGAAGAGAAGTTATAAAATTGTAATACTGGACTTTAAGATGCAACACACAAATCACGAAATAAAACAATTCACTTAAAGAGAAAAGGCAGAAGAGTATTTATGGGTGCTGCCCTTGGTCGTGGGGTGGGTGTTGGCACCCGGGCCACAGCCACGATGAACTTGGTTCAGATGGTACGTGACCACTGGGTACATATACTTGTCCCTGTGGGATTTGTCGTTGGATGTTACCTAGCCAGAAAGAATGAGGAAAAGCTAACTGCCTTCCGGAACAAGAGTATGCTATATAAAAAGGAATTGAGGCCCAATTAAGAAGTTACCTGGAAGTAAAGACTGTGGCTGAATCACAGAATATTCATGTTTTAAAAGTTATGGGAGAAATAAAAACATGTTTGTTATTTAAAAAAAAAGAAGAGTATTTATGAAGTTAAATCTAGTGGATTTCAAGGACAAATCCATACTCTACTCACAACTGTAAAACATGAAAACCTTGTTACTCATTGGTTACTAAAATATTTAGAGACAAAATATACAATGGAGATAATGCCATAAAAGCTAATGAAAAAGTAGGCCACAATAAAACATTGACAGCAATTCAAAACTATCATGAAATGAAATATAGCTACTACTATGGTAGGTCGACAGAATGATTTGATAGATACTCTAAACCCCACTTAAAACTCTTAAACAAGTAAAGTCATAGAAAAAAAATGTTCAAGTGAGCTGAAGTTCTAAACAAAACCTGCAGAGAAACTAATGCTAATGGAATTAAAAAAAAGAACTAAGAAAACATTAAACCAGATGCCCCTATTGGCATCTATAACAGTGTGCCTTTTCCACATAATGGCAGTGTGGAGAGAAATCAGCAGCTTTAGTTTGGTTAATCTCATGCGACTCAGATTACTCCCTTTAAATCAATCAAGCTATGGTCTCAGTGACTTTCTAATCTCCTTGTGCATGATGGAAGCCCCAAAACCAGAATTTTGCAATTCATTAAATTTGTAGGCTCTAGATAGTCATAAAGCAAGGTACTCCTTTCAAAGTTGGGGTAGTTTAAACTACAGGTGTTTTCACTGTTTCAAACTCCTACTGATCAGAAGAGGTTGATTTGTGTCGTCTTGCTGATATAACTACAGCTGTAATATTAATAGTCATCAACCATTTTTATACATATTAAGTTTGACATATTGTTTTTAGATTTGTCATGACTTTTTATTTCATATGTTACTCCTAAGAAATTCTGCTTTGAGTGTTGGATCAAAAGTTGTTCTATGTCTGGGTTTTCTACCTCTTCACCTTTTATTACCATTTTATTATCATTACTATTGAAAATACTTTCAAATAATCATTAAATCTTAGTTTTAGAATCTGTTTTTTTAAACATATTTTGTTAAATGGTGTGGATAAATCAAAAGAATAATGAAGTACAGCTACCTGGTTCCAGGAACTAAACTTTCGTGTAGGAACAGGCCATAAACATATAACAGGATATACAACAATGATAGTTGGTAGGTGACAGACGGCGAATGTTAACATATATATATATATATATATATATATATATATATATGGAGGGTCATAAATCACAGTAAGATTACAGAGACCCTAGAGAAGCAGGAAAGACTCAATAGAAGATACTGGAATGAAACAGTTTTGATGGGGCAAAGATTCAGAGTTAGTGGCCCTGGACGATGGCTGAGTAAATGGCAAGAGCAGATGTAAGGAAACAAAGAAAAAGTCTAAGCTATGTCAGAAGACAGGATGCAAATTTTGGAAAGAGAGATTGACACCATCCCTATGACCAGTCATCGGAGAATGCAGGTCACTGGGTAGAGGGTAGCAGTACTGTGAAAATGGTCTTTTCCTGGGTTTTGCTTGGTGATGTGTACGCTGCACTCTGAAAATGGGGAAAGATGAAGGCAGGAAGAGGAGTGAGGGGAACGTGGAAGAATCCATATGGGCATGGACGGGAGTGAGAATGAAGGCAGAATGCAACTTACCTTTTTCCTTCTATATGAAATTGAATTTTTAGAATCTAAAAAAAGTATGACTTGACAATAAGACAACTGAAAAAGTGCCTTAGCAGGTGTAAAGAGAAGGATTTGGAAGCCGATTTTCTTGAAGACAAAAAGCTATTTAAATTCTATTAAAACAGAAATTTGATTCCTAACAACTAGAAAGTAGTAATAACAAAACATCTTTTTACAAAGGGTGGAGGTAGTGGTAGCAAAGAGAAAAAAAAAATCACTAAGTTAAAAAAATATATATACGTGTGAGTGTATGTAACTATTATAGGCAGATAAATTTGATAGAAATTAGCATACAGTCAGAAAGAGTTTGGGCTGTCAAGGAAGTCAGCATAAAAAAACTTAAAGACATCAAAATTATTGCTGGAGGTGCACCTGAAAAAGACCAGCCCTCAAGATAAAGATGCAACGGCCAGGCCCACTTGCCCCCCAGAAGCAGTAACCTGGAATTATGCCTTCACTGGTATCACCTAGTCCAGATAGACATTGGTCAGCCAGGTGGGTGACCACAGCCTCCAGCTCCTCCCTCTCCCAAAACACCTTTGTTCTTTCCATGTCCTCTTGCTGCATGACCTGCTTCTCCACTGGATCAACACTAGCTAGGCAGGTATACTTGTAATCCTAGGGGCTAGTGGCAGTTTGACACACACTGTACCCATGCTGTGACTTTGATGTATAAATTCCCCCTGACAAAGTGGCTTGGTGCAACCCATTTCCAGTGGCTGCTCCTCTCTCTCAGGAGCTCTTCCTATGCCCCTAAACATTTCCTGCTCGTAAACTCCTTTGTTATTTGGAATTTGTTCTTCAATTCCAAATGATATCAACTAGTCATATCTGACAACTAGCAGGTAGGGAGTCATTTTTCCCATTATATCAAAACATACAGGAAAAAATCATAGAAAGATTCAAATTGAAACTAACATCTATTAGGATGGCTATTATCAAAAAGACAACACATAGCGAATGCTGATGAGAAAGAGAAGTAAAAAGGGACCTTGTACACTTCTGGTGGAAATAAGAATTAATATAACCATTATGGTAAACAGTGTGACTGTCTCTCAAACAACTAAAACCAGAATTAACATGTAAACCACCAATCCCACTTTCAAGAATTTACCTAAGAGATTGCAAATTCCCACGATCACTAGAGCACCTTTTCCAAAAGCTAATTTAGGAAAGCAACCTAAGAGATTGAATATATGAGTGGATAAAGAAAATGTGTGTGCGTGTGCGTGTGTGTGTGTACCTATATACACAATGAAATATTATTCAGCTTTTAAAAAGGACGAGATTCTATCATTTCTTACAACGTGGGTAGAATTGAAGAACATTATGCTATGTGCAATAAGCCAGGTCCAGAAAGACAAATGTCACACGCTGTCCCTTACCTGTGGAATCTAAAACATTGGTACTCAACAGACCAAGACAGCAGAATGATGGCTACTGGAATCTGAGAGTCAGTGGAGAGCAACAGAGGGACAGCAGCCAAAGGGTTCAGAGGCTCAGTTAGGAGGAAGGAATGATATTTTTTAGATCAATAGCACAGAATACTGAATAAAGTTACTTGAGTATATTTCAATATTGCTAAGAACAAATTTGTAGTGTTCCTATCACCAAACTGTTGGACATTTTAGTTGATGGATAAACTAATTAGTTTAATTCAATTATCCCCTATCATATTCCATTTATAATACCACTTTATACACCCAAATATATACGATTATGATTTTTCAATATGCAATAAATGTAAAATATATTTAAAAAATATATTATGAACTACAACTTTATTTGGAAAGCGTAGGTTTGATCATATTATTTTTCCTGCCTGTTCTCCTTGGACCAGACTGAAATTCAGTCTCACAGAAGTGGTTCCTATGACCACATGAGCCACATAGTCAGATGCTGGCCCCAGCAACAGCTCATCCAGTACAACAAAGTCTGCAGTGTATCAGAAACAAACATCCTTTTATAGTTTTGTATGCAGATAGATGTTTCATAAGCACTCATGCTTGTTAGGACTCTTCTGACTCCAGTCACTTATTATATTTTTCTTTCCTAAAGAGCCATTTTTATTTGAGAGAGTAGCTTGATGGTAAAGTCTAGATTTCTGGAATGCCTACATTCTTAAAGAAAAAGATACATTTTAAATCCTTTTTAGAAGATGATTAGGATTAAATTTATTGCATTATTTTATCTACGTTTCAATATTTAAAAAAAAATTCCCAGCTGCACTGTAAACTTGAAGTCGAGTGTATGTTTCCTGATGTTCAGTAGGATGCTGATACATTCCTGCGACTAGTTCCAAAGTGTTTCAAAGTGAAGATGATATTACTACTCAAGATTTATGGAACTGAGAGAAGACAGAATTCTGTATCAGTTCAAGAAAGCCTGCATCAATTGCTACTGAGATCATTCTGTATAGAAAACACTTTTGGTTAAATCAAAGTTGACCGAGAATTGGCCTGAGAACACACTTCCCACAGCCCCACCTCAATATCAAACTAATTCATCTTAAAGATAAAACTTCCTCTTATATTAAATATCAAAACATGAAATTCCATTACTCTTCTCCTGGAATATGAAGCTATAGCTAACACCCTTTAATTACTTGCAAAATTAACAACCATTTTTCTACAAAAACACATTTAAAAAAAAGTTCTGAAGAAAATCATGGATGAGCCATAATTCTCAGAAACAAATATTACAGAATTAGAGGCCATCTATTTTCCAAAAAATAAATTACACGAAGTACCACAAACTGCTTCTGTCACCACACACACATGTACACGCACACTCGCCTATTGAAGTCCAGATGTAAGACTTCTATTCAAGAACACTGCATATCTGATGAGATGCAATCTCAAGGCTGCTATTTTAATACAGGTAAAGGTTTATATTCTGCTTCTACACCTTGAAAATGTGTAATTTACTGCTGTTTTATTGTACTCGTTGGAATTAAATTTAAAACCCAGGGCGTTGTTTACGATTTCTAATACCTAGATTAAGAAACAGAATGAAATTCTGCTCTGAATAGTTCATAAATACGAGACAGAAAACTAATCATCATAAAATCCAGGATTTCCTACAATGGCCAGAAATCGCATGCCTTAGCTCTAGTTTCCACATGCTTCGGGGAGGCACTCTGCCTGCACAGTTCTGCTGCTCTGTTCCCGTTTGCGGTTCATTAATTCATTCACTGAGCATTGACTGTTGACTCACAGGTACCAAGTTCCTGCCGTACTAGTATCAGGGCTACACGGATGTATGAAACAAAATCTTTGCCTTCAAGAAACTCGCAATCCAGTTGCAGAGTCGACCACAGAAACAGATCATTAAAATAAAGTGACATGAGTTAACAAATGTTTGTAGAGGGAGGCTGTGATGACAAACAAGGTGTATCTGCTTGGGGGTTCAAGGAAGGCCTCAAACAGAGTGTCATGCAAGCGATGTTTGAAGAAAGAATGGTGCTTTCCAAAGCCACTAATAAAAATCAAAGAAAAAAGATGATAAACAGTTATATGAACAAAATGTCTAAGATTCAGGCATTAGTCGGAAATCATAGGCTGCTCTACATACATTAGTGAAATGAAGCAGAGTCCGTGTGAATATGAGGATCTGGTTATCAATGTGAGACATGAAGACATTCAGGGAAATCTACTTGGTCCCGTTTTCAATCCCTAAAATACAGAACAAAGACACAGGCTCAAAGGATTTTTGAGGAAAGTATACAA
This sequence comes from Hystrix cristata, assembly GCA_004026905.1. Lineage (NCBI taxonomy): Eukaryota > Metazoa > Chordata > Mammalia > Rodentia > Hystricidae > Hystrix > Hystrix cristata. The sequence continues at coordinate 29,247 of PVJO010018142.1, read as the reverse complement.
ACATCTTCTATGAGTTCAAAACCACCCTACAAACAGGGTGCTTTTTTTGCCCACGTAGTGGAAATTAAATTACAAACATGGAGGCTCTAGAAAAGGCAGTTTCAAATTCCTCTTTAACATAAATATTATTTTAGTAAAACATGAAATACAATACGGTCTCTTTTTAGTGCATAATTGTCATTCATCTTCATGAAGCTGATCAACTCTTGGACAAGGCCACCCATGATAAGGCAAGGATTATATTTAGGACACATCATTTCCAATCAAAGTGGCCCCAAACAGATGGCTGTCCTTGCACTCTTGTGGAGTACGTACATTGGCATTTTTCTCAAATAATTTTATTTCTGAGCTCATGTCATTGTAAGAGCAATTATTATGTCATGGAAAAATAATATTGATACTTCACCACCAGCATCATTGTCAGTGTAACACACAGTAGCATTGTGCTCTCTCTGGTAGAGACCAGTGGTAGCAGAATCAGCTTTGGGTTCCAAAATAAGGACATTTTTCTAAGTGGGTTCTGCAAATTGATGTGAAATGAATCTGACATAAACCAAGCATCTGGCAGGAATTTGCCTGGGGCTACTCCTCTGCCTCTGTCTTCCTGAAGTGTATTCTTGGGGTCAAATTATAGACTGAACATAGAGAGCTTCAAATTTCAAAAGGAAAGGATGAGCCACTGCTTTTAGGGTCCTGGCCAGAGAGATGGGCCCTCATCCTAACTATTGAGCCAGTCACCACTAGTTATTTCTTATCTTTGCTGCTCAGAATTTCTTTCTTCTGTTTTTAGAACCAATATACTATTTTGCCTTGGAAAACTCCTCTTTTTCAGCTTTTAGCACATGTTATTTCTGTGTTGCTAACCCCAACCCCAGGAGCAGGGTAGACATGTGACTGGGATCTAAAGCAAACAGAATATCACCTATTTCTCTACCCATGTGATCGGTGCAGATATGTCCAGAGCAACCTCACTGGAGACCATAAAAGTGTGAAAGAATGGACCTTAGGTGCTGTATTTTAATCACAGAAGAGAATAATTAGTATGAGGATGGAAAGAGATGAAGGGAATCACTTAGATCCCCGAGGACAACATCTGACATGGTATCCAGTCACGCCAGGTCAAATTGTGAATGTTTTAGATACCTAAACCCGTGAAATTATCTGTGCTTAAAAGTTATTTGGGTAAAGATTTCCAACACTTGCAACAAAATTGTCAAATAAAACCAATAACAACATGTCATCCCCTATCCTTATTATTAGCAAGAAAAAAAAATTTAAAAGATTTGTAGATTATATTTTGACTATCGCCTTCCTGGCTACCTTTAATAGTCTCAGTCACTTATGTATGAGTGACCTTTCTCCACATCAGCACAAACATATACCTTCTACCCACAAATGCTAAATCTTGTACTGTCAGGGATTTTGTAAGAAGTGAACTGTTTCCCCACAAGTTAATGGTATTTCACGTGTCCTGATGCTTATAGTTGTTCTATCCTCATTTTACTACCTGCCTTTCAAGCAGCAAATTCACCTTTAAATTGTATCCACAGGTTGTTTTTCTGTTTGTAGGTTACAGGTGAATTGTATTTGCCATCACAGTTGTCTTTCTCTTTACTGATACTTTTATTCTGAAAAGTACTTTGTTCTTTTACATCGTGGAGCTGTTAGGACAACATTTTGATATGACAGTCTCGCTAGATTCTTTGGAAGAACTCTCACTGTACTGGGTTAAGTGCATTTTCTTTGAGTGGCCACAGTTACCGTACTTAAGGAATTAGGCTTTGCCTTTTTTCTCTTTTCAACAACACCAGTGGGATGCCTTCTTCTAAAAGCTGAGTATCTGGCATATGGAAAATCAACTATTTGTAGTAAAAGCTTGAGGCTTCTGAGGACTTTTTGAGGCATCCCTTAGAAATTCAGTGAGCTGGAATTAGAAGCTCTGTCCTCGCATAAGTGAACAGAAAGCCTGCAAAGTAATTCTTTGCTAATCACAGCAAATTAATCTTGGATTCTACTGACATGGAAAGATTCTAACTGGCATCAAGCCTGAGGACTAGTAATAATTATATTATCATGGATTAGAAAGTGTCAATATTTACAAGCATTATTAAGATGCAATCTTTTTTGAAAACATAATGACTAAGTTTTAGGCAACATTGTGATACTCTTGATTATTAACATGCTTTCTGACTTGATCAATATGCACCTTTTCTAGGAGGACTGAATATAGCCATAATTAAAAAGTATCAAAATATCTCCCAATATCTCTGTTTTCAAAACTAATGACATGTTCTTATTCTTTTATCTATCATTTAATTGTGTTTAGTAATTAGTAATATCTTTATTTTCTACTATTATTTGAAAAGAATCTATGGTGTTTCAATTGTGCACCTATGTTTCACTGACTAGTAGAGATACAATTACAGTACCTGATAGATTTTTTCATGAAACTCATTTTCTAACAAGTGCTCACATGAAAAAAAATTTAAAGGAGTATAATTATAAGACAAGTATAAAATAAAATGTATTATACTTAAAAATTTATAAACAGACCACAAATTCTAATGCATGTGGATTTTTAAAGATATCAATTTAAGAAATAGGTATAAGGCTAAATCAAATAAATTTTCTATGAAATGGGAACTTGCCACTTCTCTGCCTTTCAATTCATATTGAATGTAGAAATAAATATTTCCATCAAGGATGGAATGAGCAAAACGAATGAAGTACAGTTAAAGGCATCTGACATATTTGCTTTTGCAGTTATAAGAAACATCTAATTAAATAAGACCATTCAGAACTTGATAAAGTAATAATGGTTTCAAAATGTAGAAATGATGAACTCATAAGAAAGCTCTGAAATAAATCAGCCATCTAATCAATTATTAACAGAGCAGTCTCTTCATCTCTACTGTATTTCTCTTTCAACAAAAATGAGAGCATTTTGAGGAGAAAGTTCTGAGGAGGGAGCAAAGACAATTGTTTGACTCTTTAGAAATAATCGAGATTAGACAATCAGAGAAAGGCCTGGATGGTGGCTTCCACTACAGCGAGCATTTGTCCAAAAGTGCAGCTGTACACATCTCATTGCTGTAATCCCTGATTAAAAAAAAAAATGCAATAATGACCAAGTTTTTGAGCGTACTAGAGCTTAAAACTTGGCAATCATGTTACAGGATAGTGTATAAATGCAGGATAAATTTGTTTTTGAATATCCGCCCTCAACGACAACTGAGGCGAAATCCACATGAAGTTAGTCACTAGTTCAATCCTCCAGAACATTTCATGTTTATTTCATCTAGAATTTCAAACTATAGTTATCTAATATTCATGTAATGAGGGAAAAAGAAAGTTTCACCTGCTTGAAAATTAAGTGTATTTAAAAGTTAAACAAGCAAAAAATTTAATCATTTAAAAAAAATTGAAACCAAAATATAAGCGAGTGCTGTTACATTCAGCAAATTACATAGCAGCTGTGGTCCTTTAACTTCCTTATCTTCTTAATATCATTACTAAATAAGCAATTTACATTTCTCATTATAAATTCCTGTTTGCATTTGAAACGTATAGCCATTTTTGTATGAAAATGAAAATGATTTTAGCCTTGTTTTTTCTCTTAAATAGCATTTTCAAAAGAAATATTTTAATATCATATGTATGACAATTTATTTCCATAAATTAATACATTAATAAAATAATTTAAGCAAAAATCTTTATTTCCACATGTTTAAATTGTTATGCTTTAGAATAATTAATACAAAAGATTTTGCTTCTTTGTATAATTAAATCTAATTCATCCTGAAAAGAATTTCTATAAAACTGTGTAAGTGTATGTGTACTTTTGGAAATGTTTTTAAAATTAGAGATTATTACAGCAAATTATATATACTTTGAAAAACAGTAATTAAACATTTTCAACCATCAAAGACCAAATAAATTTAACCAATGTGTAAGTCTGGTGATTTGAGTCTTGGCAAGTGCAAGACTTTTAAAACATATCACTTTTAAATTGTATAAAATTAATCAAATTAGCTTAAAAGCGTGCATAGTTAATTCACATAATTCTCACAATGAGCCAGCAGGAAAAGTCTTTTGTCCATAGTCACATACTGTACATGGTAGAGCTACTGTTTAAACCCAACTAGTCTGAGTCTAGAGTTAATGATGGCACATCTGTACATGTTGTGGCAAGTAAAATAATTTATATATGATATACTTTCAGGGAAAGGTGGGAAGAATCAATATTAACTAGGGATATTGCAAAAAAAAAACTTCCTCATTAAACAGGCTTACACTAGACAATTTACTCTAAATGGACCAATCCACAAAATGTTAATGATGTAATACTGGTGTTTTGATATACAAGTCAACCGATGGTTTGTGATGATGGACAGGTGGGGGGGATGTTGTAGTTACAGGACTGTGAAAGTAGCCAGGAATGTGAGATTGCAATTCAGATCAAAATAGGGTAAAATCGCCCTTCAGGAATTGCAAAGGGTCTTAAGAAAAGCATACAAATGATTAAGTATATAAAACAGGTGACAGTGCCCTCTTGAGGACACTATTGAAACTTGACACCAGCTACCTATTCAAGAATTCTTCAGGTAAAACTGATGTTCTTTCATATATCATAGAGCCACTGTACTGCATTTTTACAATTTTATGAAAAACTCAAGAGTAATGGCAGAACTATTCACATGAAATCTTTTAAATTTTCCCTCAAAATGCAGTTTTTGTACTATTTACTATCAAATTAATACAAAGATATAGATGGGGTACTTTGGGTTTCTTAACTATGGAAAAGACATATTGCAATAATTGAGCATATAAAAAGAATCTTGGTTCTGTACTGAGAATTTCAGTCAAAAATATTTTATTAACATATATTTGCATTAAATGATAGCAAATCAGGAATTACATTTCACAAAATATTCTAAATACCATCCTGTGCATCAACCTGACGTTCTGCTTATCATGTTATAATTTTTAACAGCAAAAATGCAATTGCCAATTTGAGTGTTTTGTGACACTCCTGAACTTTACACTTCTTAAGGTAATGTTCCAGGGTCTATCCTTATAGTCCTCTGAAGAAACAACACACACACACACACACACACACACACGAAGTCTGTGCAATTATTTTCTAAAACCTGACATTACTGAAGATTTGCAATAGAAATACAAGTCTCGTGAAACAACTTTGGAATAGTTAAAAATATGCAAAGAGGGGAGAGAAAGCGGGAGTGAGAGAGAGAGCGAGAGGTCAAAGAAGCCTTTCTGACTTTATCAGAAAGGCAGATATTCAGAGATTTCACTTGAGAAAAAGTATCATAAATTAAGAAAGCAAAAAAAAAAAAAAAACTTCTAAAGCAAATGAATTTTCTCTCTTGAAGCCACAGTAATTCCTGAGCATCATCACTGTGATACAATAAATTCATAGAATGCTTTGAAATTATACATCATTCATTTACAGACTGGCTCACATTTTGAAAAATCTAATAGATCATTCTGATTTATTCTAGGACATAGAAGAAACAGGAAAAAGGCAAAAGAAAAGTAAAATGAAATAAAATAAAATAATATAAAATGCTCAGGATAGACTTTCCAAACTTTAGTAGCTGGAAATTAAATCTGAGGCTGAGCAATGAAAGGCTAAAATATAAATAAATAAATAAATAAATAAATAAATAAATAAATAAATAATAAAAAAAATCCTGTGTATCTGCTGTTTACTTGTGTTTCAGCTCAGAGAAATTGACAAATATCTTTCTCATCTTCTAAAAGGAAAGTAAACTACAGTGGATCTTATATTTATTTTCCTGTGAAACTACTCCAAGTTCCTCAAAAGAAACAGTTAACTCGATATTATTTATAACTGCTAAAATATCACATTATATTACTAAGACTATTTTTTTTTGTTTTACTACTTAGTAATTTGGAGTAACTGCATAGTCTAAAAGCATGGTAGTAAATTATTATCTACTCTACATATACTGAATAATCACAATCCTTTTAAAATACAGATTAAGTTAAAAAGGTAGATCCTTTGGCCCCCTAGGTTATGAAACATAAGCAAATATCAATCAAAGAAATACAAACTCAAAGTGCACTTCCTGTTCATTTTTAATGTTCAGTTCATATTTTAAAAGAAAATGCAAAAGAAAAGACATCATACTGCATTGTCACAACTCCACATTTTTATGAGAAATTAATAATATATGAATAGCAAAACAACAGCACCAGCATGGTGTTAAACTGTATACCTGAAGAGCTACACCTTCCACTTTTCTCTGCCCAGACTTGCACAAAAATTCTGAATTCCCCTTTGTTAATCTTGAGAACTCGGGTTTTCATAAACCTGCTAATTCCTTGCTACCCCCACCACCTATATGGCATTGCTTAAATTCTATAAACCTTCTCATTATTTTGTCTCCGTGGCAGGCACCACTATTATTTGCTTACATGTCTATTTATTCAAATACACAGAAATTGTCTATTAAGCGGAGTGGCACTTTCACACATGAGTTACATTTGAAATTGCCATCTTCCCTGTTAGGCATTGTTAGAGAATCATAAACCGTGTCCAGAAATCCCCACTTTCTCACCCTCCAGTCGATTTTAAGCCCCTTATAATGCAGGAGACATAAGGCTAATCACGATGCCTGGTGACTAAAATATGACGGCTGGGAAAAGGAAGTAAACATGTTCCTCTGGCGGGAAACAATCGTTATACTCACCATATCCCACTGCACTGAGCTCGGAAAAGAAAGGTTTCAAACCTGACTGTGTCACCATACTTCACCCTTTTAGCTTTGCTTAGCTCAAAACAGTAGGGCAGGGGCCAGTGTGAGCTGATTTTGCCTCAGGGACTTGACTGAAGGTAACAGAAACTCATCTACATATGGAAAGAGATACTCAAAGGGGGACTACACACTGCTGGGCACAAAACAGTGTCAAGTGGAAGATCACACATGTGCTCTTCATGACAGCTTCATGCTCGTGGACATATATTATGTGACTGCTACATTCTTTACACATATGCTACTACTTTATAAGAAACGTATATCATCTCATTGCACCCCACACGCATGGGACTGCTTTGCAATTCTGTCAAGTGCGAGTCTAATGAATTCTTTTTCTTTTTCTTTTTCACTAATTCCTGTTGGATGTGTCTGATTTTTATCTTTCATGAGTCAAAGAACTCATGGACTAGTGAGGCACTTTGGCCCTTGACTTTACCACACCACAGCAGTTGTCATGAGGTTGTGCGGTATCCTATTTTGTAAGTTCAGTAGCCTCCTCAGGCCTCATTCTTTTTTATGGGTGGAGTGAGTTGGAATAGCACCCAGATCCTTGTACTGAGCTGCTTCCCAGCCATTTCTGAAAGTCTTTATTCTGACACAGGCTCTGGGTAAGTTGCCCAAGCTGAGCTTCAACTCCAGGACCTCCTGTCTCAGCCTGCCAGAGTTCTGGGATTACAGGCATGCACTACCATGTTCAGCCTCGTTTTCCTTTACCAGCTGGAGAACATTGGGACAGATGAGAATTCTTTGACTTCCTTTTTTTTATCCAAAGTAATACACATCACTTTACGTGTGTAAGTCATCCTTCAATTCTCCGTACTTTAAATGTTTTAATGCACATCCAATCATCAGTCACTTTCTTGGATAGATCCTTTTAATTTGTCCTTCTAATCACATGAGCTACTATAAATATATATTTTATTTCTTATTATATTTTTCATATATAGCTTCTCTTGAATTCTGCTATTGTTCAACTGTTCCATACTCTTTGCATTTTCTTTATAAAATATTATAATACTATTCCTCCTACCATTTTAATTCCAGTCTACTCTATAGACTAGAATTCCACTCCATTCTATTCTAAAACTGAAGAATGTAAAATAATTTGTCATTGTTAAAATTACAGTTCAGGTACCTTAATCTGACACTCAAGACTTTGAATAATCTGGCCCTATTTTTTCATTCCAATATTTTGTATGCCCTGTGATCATTCAAATTATAACACCGAAACAAGTTCAGTGTTTTTCTCCACTTCTGATTGCTTCCTCCAAAACATTCCTACCTACTGGAACATTCTTCTTTGATGTCAGTATAGGCACATTCTCTTTTTTCTTTTGTTTCTACCTTTTCTTCTACTGTATTTCTTTTTTTCTGGAGGTGGCTGCCCATTACTCCACAAAAACAGATTTAATCCCACAGCTTGGAAACAATACAAGTAACCAACAATCACACTAACTTCACTGAGTGTGTTCTTTAACTGAAAGAGATCTCCTTTCTGGTGACATCCATCAGTGAATATTACGAATTTCTCTTATGGTAGTTATAATATTTAATGCTAACTACACTTATTTAGTATTATTTTGTATCCCTAAATTGAAAAAAAATACCATCTTCAGGTAAATAGCTGTATCTTATGACCCTTCCTCAGTGCTTAGGACAGTGTCCCCCTAAAAATAAGCTGGAGTTGATTTACAAATTTCTCTCCATTTGAAGCTATCTATGTAAACTGCTCATATATGTCATTTCTCATGAACTATTACAAAAATGAATTATTACTCATAAAAAATCAAACAGTCTCCGTGTTCATATAATTAACAGTTGTCAATGCAGTATGCAAGATAGAAAGGAGGTTGGATACTCTTATTGGGCACAAAGATACGATTAGTCTCTGTAACAAAATAACTGATTCAACGCTGTGCTGATCTCCAGGAAAACCATCACTAAGCCTCACTGTCTTTCTGTCTTACCTTGGAAACAAGCAAGACAGAAAAAGACGATCACTTGAATGTATGAATAAAAATCGACCCTTGAAATACACATATTCGAATGCTATGAGTGATTGAGTGCTGTGCATTTCTGCATTACTGAGCAAGGCTGTGCACCCAGCTGATGGAAACCTTAGTGCCCTAACTTGCTGCACACCACCTCACTGAATACTCCCTCGATCAGAAACCCTAGCGGCTCGTTGCAGAGAGAACGCCGCCTGGATTCACATGATTACCTTTTTGATTAACTGTCCTACTCCCATTGGTACTCTTTGTCCCCTGTTGCGCGCAACTCTTGTGAAGGAAAAAATACTCAATTCCATGAAGAGAAAGCTTTTCTTAAACAATTCTTGGTTTGTTTTATGCTATTAAGAAAGCATTTATTGATTCTTAGAAATATTACATCTGTTTTTGTAAAGCACCATTATCTTTTAAAGATTATCCCAAGTTATGTGGTGGTGTTTCTGCACCTTCAACATGAGGAAGCACATTAATTTAACTAAAAGGTGACAATGACAAATTGGGACAGCTTGGCTGATGGGAAATTGTCCTGACCCAAAGAAAATGTGAGTGAATAACCAGCAAAGTGATGCCAACTGGAGCGATCGGCTGCTCAGGGCAATTCCTTCATTGCAGGACTGTGTGGTGTAAGGTTGGAGATGAATTTTACTTGCACACTTTGCCTTACTCTGTCAAGACTTTGCCTAGAATTACATGGCTTCCAGCAATTAAGGGTCCGTGATTCGCTTTTCACTTGTGATTTTGCAAATTCCAGCCATGAAAATTAGCTGGATTTCAACATGCTGAACAAGAACAGCCCTCTTGAAAGTACACTGAGTAAAAGAAAGCAAGGTGAAGAAAAGTGAACAACATTCTGATCCTAAGCCAATGGCATTCATCAGCTTTCTGTCACTATAATGAAATATCTGTAGCAATTAATTTACAATGAGGAAAAGGTTTATTTTCGTTCTGGAGGTTCCAGTTCAAGATTTAGCAACCATTGCTTTTGGGCCTCATTGCAAGTCTGGCACATCATGGTAGGAGGGGTTAGCAGAACAAACTGCTTACATTATCAGACAGGATGCAGAAGATAGTGAGTGACTGAAAGACCAGCAGGGCCCCCAATTCCTTTCCAGGGCACAAACCCACAATCCCTAAGGACTTCCCACAAGGCGTCACATCCCAGAGGTCTAGCGTGACTCCCCTCAGTGCCAGCCCGGAAGCCAGGCCTCAGCTCAAGGGCCTTTGGAAGACATTCAGCATCTAAACCTTACCAGGGTCTGCTGAAACACTTACATCGTTCACAAAACATGGCCCAAATAACAGCCAAGAGAAGTATTCTAATGAGATATAGATGGTACCATGTACCGAGTAACTCCTTGTGAAGAACACATTTCAGATAAAAATACATATTGCACTCTCTTTCAGGAGCCCTTAGTGGTAGAATTTCATGCTAAGGAGTCACATAAACAGATGAGAAAACACAAACCAAAATCTCTGCAAAGTTGTTTTGAATTTGTTTAGCATTGTAGAAATTTAATGATAAAGATTGTAATGCAATACCTGCTTAATAAACATCAGCATTACCAAAAACCACTTGAACATTTCCATCCCTAGAAGGTTGAGTAATTTTTTCCACTCCCTGTCCCCAACTGTATATCCCCAAGTGCTTTTCTGACCAGGTATTTTCTCAAAACTCATGGCAAATAAATTTTGACTTAGGGAAAATACTTTTATTTACAAAGTGGCATATGGTTCATTTTTCCTTAATCTGGCTTTTAGTTTCCATATTAACAAAATAAACAAGAGGGCATTTATCTGGGAAAAATGAGTCTTCAACAATCGAGCATTTTTTAACTAAAATGCTTCGTATTCTCAGACCATTACTAAATTTTGAGAGAATAATGCATGATGTAATGAGTAAAGAACTACCTAATGGAACACTGAATGACTAAATTTTGGCTTCATTTGTATTTAGCTAATCTAGCCCAAACTCAAGAAATCTTTCTAGCTTGTGATTAATGATGGATACACTCTCTGTGCTCAAGAGAAATAATTTATCATTTATTTCAACTAATCCAATACATCATTTTGAACTAAAGTGATTCAAATCATTGTACAGGTACAAATTTTAAGTGAATATAATTTCATAGCAAAAATCAATTTAGAAAAAAACATGCTTTCTTCTATGAATACTATGCTCATTTTATTGAGCACAAGGAGTAAGATAGGAAAGTTTTGATAAGTACATTCCCATTTATATGAGGTTCTGCCCCCAAACGAAAAGATGGCAGTTGTGGGGTCGGCGAAGAATGAGAAGAAAGGACTGCAAAGAGAAACAAAGAAACTTACTACGGTGAAAGAAAAATTTTGTTAATAGATTAGAAGGATGTTTAGATAGGTATACATACATGTTCAAACTCACCAATACATACCCTGGAAAACTTGTGCATATCACTAAAGGTCAATTATGCAAATTATCTCAATAAAGTTGATGTATAAAGCAAATGGGCAAAGTTTCAGGCTTAGATATTTGCTGTCCTGATAGAGAAGGTAGCACCATGTAATCATAGACCCCGTTTCTGAGGGGCAGCTTACATATAAGCTTCTAATTTTAAAAGGAGCTCAGATCATACACTAGCGTAGCACTGCCTTATCAAATGCTATCAGTTCTGACTACTAAAACAAATAAAACTTAGCTACCTTGTTTAAAAGATACAATCGTCTGACTCTTGCTTATAATTTATTCTTCCCCGAAGAGGACGTGTGATTGAATTTTATTTTCAGTTATAAAGTGTGCCTACATACACGGACACCAAAAAACATTTAGAGAAAAATAGGCCTTTCAATTGCTCCTCCAGAGAAGTTAGAATGTGCAGAGTCAAGAAACTCTTTCATATTGTTCCAGAGATAAGAATAACAGCCAGTGAGCAGAGGTTACTGGAAGTTACTCTAGAGCATTGTGGAGAAGACACATTAAACTCTGAACTGTGTTCAACAGACTATTGTACTGGGTACAAGATGTCTGTCAAGACATGGTCCCTCTTCTTTCAGAGAAAGGCCCTGATTAGTTCTAATTTTCACATCTGATGGTAGAGGGAGTTATGAGGAGCACTCAAATATCCTCACCCTTTCATAAAAGTACAATGAATTTTAAGAATACTAAAGGAATATGCCAAACTGAATTTGTGGGATTTTGTGTTTTGAACATTGATTATAAATTTCAGGTCTTCTGATCTGTAGGGTCAGTGACTCTGATAAAAATGGTTTTATTCCTTTTGAGTAACACTAATATTGATAGCTAGTATTCGTTTTGAACTTATGGGCAGGTGCTGTTCTTTTCTCCCCAAATTTTTACTTTTTATTGGTAATATTTGTAGTTCATAATGTTTACATTCCTCGTGGAGAGTTGGTACACTTAGATAGCACATCTCAATTCCTCTTTCATTCACTTCCCTCTCTTCCTTCCTGGCCCTTCAATCTCTTGGTCTCCTTCCCAATTCCAAACGATCAATCTCCCTATTTCCTATTGTTTATCTTTTATTTTGCTCTTTATTTAACATTTGGGATTTCTCATAAGAGAAACCATATGATATTTGAACTCGTGTGTCTGATTTATTTCACCTTAGCGTTTGTACATGTTATCTAATTTATCGTGGCAAAAAAACCTACGTATTAATTTATTTTTATTCTTTATTACAGAAAGGAGTTTTCAACTTTGAGAAATTGTGTTGGCTCATCCCAAGTTTAACAGCACATTTGTGAAGGACTGTGATTTTAAAACACAAAAACCACAGAACACTGTGTCAGAGTATAATAGGAGAACAGATTATTATAATGAAGAACTGGAAAAATTCTATATTAATCAATAGAAGAGCTGAGAAATAGACTGTCATATACTCCTTCGATAATATCCCACAGACAAGTGAAAATCAGTGACTAGCAGCCACCCACCTTAGCACGGACTGGTCCCACAGCAAAAATTTCCAGTAAATGAAAGAAGTCGTGGATGGATATACAGCCTGAGGTATGATTACATTAATACACAACTTAGAAATGTAATTTTTGAGACTTTTAGTATTATAATGAAAAATAATATATCAAATCTCACAGTTTTTCCATATTTTCTTATTCCCCTCCAAATAATCCTCCGGCCTGCTCTGAATTTACCTTGCTTGTATTTATGCTTGTAACTACTAAGAAAGAAGTAATATGTGTTGTTTTAAATCCTTACTCCATGATTCTAATGATATGTGTTAATGAATGTTTGGGTTTATCATGGGTAAAGAAATAATAATTAAAACGACATTTTAACAAAGACATCAGAAACTAAGTGTATATATATATGTATATATATGTATATATACACATATATGTATATATAAAGAACAATCTTGTTCTTTACATATATATATATATATATATATACATATATATATATATATATGTAAAGAACAATCTTGTTCTTTACCAGGAAAAATAAAAAGAATGTGCGCAAGTTCCTGTGGTACTGGCAGCTTTCAGTCAAGCTCTGATCTAATACAAGTGACTCATTATCAAATAGTTTCCCCTGATCTCTCCCCCCAAATCAAGTAGCCGGGCTGTATCCCGGAGGTCACCTGTCTGCCACCTCACATAATTCGTTTTCTACAGTAGGATCTCCGCTTTGGCTGCGCTTCTAGAAGGCAGATCAGGTTTGCTCTCTGAAGTGTCGGCCTGAGCTCTGACCATCTGCTTCTGGGACTTTCTGAATACATCTACTGGCCTCCGTGAATTCTGAATATTGCCCTTGGGCGAGGCACTCCTATCATCTTCCTTCCAGAAACACCCACTCCACACCTGCCTACTTGAAACACGGCCTCCCTTGGTCACCGAGCTACCTTGTCAGAGTGCATTTGGGTTTCTACCATTTAAAGCAAAATGTATACTGTAGATCTCGGTTCTGCTGTAGGGAAGTGGTGGGAGAAACAAGAGCTAAATATTTCTATAGCATAATCTCCAACCTCCTTCTAGAAATGAAGCAACAAGTGAGAAAGAAAGGTCGCATTCAGCATAAAATGAAATAACCCAACAATTCATGCATTTTCCAGAGCATTTCTTCACTCATTTACTTGATGAGCATTCAGAGGTCCTTAAATATCATAATCACTGAAAACACAGAGCAGAATAATAACACCTGATCTATTTTCTCCAGGTGCTCATTAATCATTATATTCACAACCACACAGAACATGACTGAAACTGTAATTAGAAGACTGAACACATGCAGCAGGTCCAGGGAAATCTCCCTTCAGGAAAACTTGTCATTTCTAAGACAAATTTTGAAGAATATCAGTAATGACAATAATATTAGCAAATGTTACTGCTTATTTATTAGATGCTAATAATTGAGTGAAATGTTTCATACATTTAAGATATGTCACACACACACACACAAAAAAAAAACTCCTGGGTTATTATATGTGTAAGCTTCATATTACTATAACAAAATACTTGAGATAAACAACTTACAGAGAGAAATGGTTCTTTTGTCTCAGTTTTTGAAGTTCTATTACATGATGTGCTTGCTGGTCCTGTTGTTTGGGGCCCATGATAAGGGGAGACGATATCATAGAGGAAAATCAGTAACATCATGGGCAGGAAAAAAGGTCGGGTGGTGGATTCTGCTGTTCTCTTCAGAATGTAACTCTGAGGACACATTGACCTCACACTAAACCTGGCTTCTTGACAGTTCCATTACCTTTTAATAGCATCACCCATGGGAGCAAGCCTTTAAGGCTTTGCAGGAGATTCACATCCAACTTATAGCAGTTACACTGTCATTCCCAATGTAAATATTAAAAAAAAATACTAAATTCTAAGGACAGAGAACAGAACAAGGAATTGGGGCAAAGGTGGGTCAAGACCATTACGAAAAAGACATAATTAAAGGTACAATAAAGTAAATTCAAAATGCAGGGGAGGGTGTTGAGCATACAAATGATATGAAAGTATGGAATTTTAAAAGTCCTGGGAAATGAAAATTCAGTAGAAAGTGCTACTAGTAAGTACAGTGAATTACTGGGTGCATAACAGGTTATGTAGAAATATCTTAATGAAAACATAACCAATACATGATTTACAACATATCTCAATTTTCTTCTTTGTATTTTAAAATGTCACTGCCAGTCTTTTGATGACTAAATCTACATTTTCTATATATTTCAGAAACTATAATTTCTTATATTTTATGTTCAGTGAGATTAACATTTAGTGAAATACAGATTAAGGTATTATTTTAACTAAAACAATAAAAACAAAATGCACACTTATAATACTTTAGTAAAGTTAGTACTTC
The DNA here is from genome assembly GCA_004026905.1 of Hystrix cristata. Classification (NCBI taxonomy): domain Eukaryota; kingdom Metazoa; phylum Chordata; class Mammalia; order Rodentia; family Hystricidae; genus Hystrix; species Hystrix cristata. The sequence continues at coordinate 14,122 of PVJO010018142.1, read as the reverse complement.
TTAAGTTTTTGCTCAACTTCTGAGGCACAAGTAGCATGTAAGTCTAAATGATCTGTTCTCTGACAGTGAAAAAATCAAAGGTGAAAGTCCACTTACACTTCTTACGAACATCTAATGATGCCTGCCATGGAAACACTTATCACTATCATAAACATTTTATTATACCTGGCAAGAAATAATTACACAAACGTTTTGAGATCATCTGAATGCCAAGAAAATCCTTGCATATCCTCAAGGAACTTTAAGGAAAACACACTTTAAAATAATGAACTGCCTCCCATTTTCCTCTATTAAATGATTATCTGATGTCAGATACTTGTCACTTTGTTGTAGCTTAATTACGTGGCAGCACCACCATTTGGGGAATTGTAATCTAATGTCACACTCACCTCAAAGTAATTTGCATGCCACCTGCTCTTTGGTTCTCAGAATGACATCAGCTACCGCAGAAACAGACAGTAAAAATGTTATTAAGAAACATAGATGTTCTCTGTGGTCATATCAAATTGATGCTAGAGAATACACTAAGGACAAGGGCGTCTCTTACTGGAAGGGATGCTGTCACCATGTTCTCTGCTGTGAGAGACAGATTCATGAAGAATCTCATCAATCACTCCATGAAAACTGACTTGAATTGTAAATTTATTCTCCAAAAAAAGAAATGCTTTGAAGTATCACAAAAGCTGTTGATTCTCTACTCCCCGGTCTCCCTGTGTCAGGGTTGAGGATACACTGTCCCACATCACACAGGTGTAATTATCTAAGGTGCGAACATCCCAACCTGTGGATAAAGGTAACAGGTGCACATTATCATTTGAAAGAGTGATTCCTGTCACCAAGACTAACTGCTGACTAGGGAGGCTTAAATCAACCCTATTTGAAGTTCTATTATTTTTAAGTGCTGACAGATGATCCAAACTCACACCCAGCATCTCACAGATAAGATGCGCTTCCTGCCCTCTGAGTCTGCCATTTCGTTGAAACAGATGGTGAGATTACAGAATAAATGTGAAAGTAGGAGCAGGGAAGGCAGGATGGATTTTTACAATCCTACGAAAATTCTGCAGTAGTGTTACCAGTAGTGTAAATGAGATCTAGATAATAGAGGTTTCTAAATTCAGAAATTCCTCTGAATTTTTGACAGGATGCTTAGTGAGCAGCTAGACTTCTATCACCCCCATTTAAAAAAAGTGTTTTTAAAATAGGCATCTTGGCTCATGCTAATCTTACTTACAATAAAAAAAGAAAATCAAATATCTGACCACTTTAAAGCAATGATTTTTACATATTTCATCATTATCGTTAAAAGATATTGTTAATGATGAATAATTATTTCCTTTTTTAGTTATGCAGCTGGCCTTAGATCTTGAAGTTGTGTTTTCTGTGAAAAGCAGCATTTTAGTGTGCCTTTGAAGACAAGGTCCATTTTAATGTGGAGAAGAGGTGGAAGGAACTGAAGGAGAAGGGGAAGGAGATGGAGGACTGAGAAAGAGATCAGGTGAGAAGTATCAGAAAAACAGAGAATGAATTAAATTTTTGATTTAAATTTTGTCTTGTTTTGTTTTGTTTTGTTTGAGGCCGAGTCTTGCTATGTGCCTCTGCCTGCCTTAAACTCACTATGTAGCCCAGGCTGACCTCGGACCCCCAGCAATACTGCTGGAGTGCTGGAATGCAGACGTGGCCGACCACACCCACCTTGATTTGGATACTTTTTAAACATAAAATAAAGCTACAAGAAAAGTGGCAACTAAAATAGGTAGAGGTAATAACGGGGAAGCAGAGAGAGGGAACAAAGGAATGGATGGAAAATTTTGAAAAGGGATGGAAGGGAGTTAATTTTTGTGATTATTCAGTGAATTATGCAAGTAAGATGACATGATAAATGAAAACACATTTAAAAAGTTTATTTTACTATCATTAGCTGAAATTTTGAATTCAAGTTTTCAGGAGATTTGAAGTGATGGGGCAGATTCTAGTTGTATAACATGAGAAAATTGGAGTTAGCTGGAGAAGCGAATTTTACAGCAAAACAGCCTTTCCAGGTGTTTCTTCACAGACTCATCCCCTTTTCCCTACAATATTTCTAGATTTTCTAATAAGTATTAAAATACTACAGGGACTTTTTTTCTCCTAACATCTATAAAATATAATTTCACTCAACATTTTCTAATCTATTTTGTTACTGATAGATTTATTAGTGTTTCATGTCGTTATAAGTTGTAATCTGTGAGGTCTACAACTTATGAACAAATTAAAGAACTTTTCTTTTGGTCTTATGTAGTATAAAGTTTAAAAAATTTTAAACATTGCTCTTTGCATTTTGTTTATATTTCATACTTTGGGCAAGTGTATTTCGCCAAATCAGAATGTTACTTTATAACTATGCATTCTGTAAGTATTGTCTAAATGCTTACTAACACCAACAATTGAGTTTACCCTGGTTCCTTTCCAAAGGTAGCCTTCAACTGAAGATAGATAAGTGAAATTATAAAGGAAACACATACACTATCATAGAACTAACAATCAAAAAGCTTTTGACCGGGAACAGACATCAGACAAAATATATTTCTTCATTACTGTCCACTAACTAGATTCTAAGATAAGATATAATTTCATATGGCAGAACTTTGATATTTTAATTTCAAATAAAAATGATTTCAGTACTTGAATTTTTGTTTTATACATAAATATAAATATATATTTGTTCTATATATCGTTCAAAGTGAATTTGATAGGATTCTGTAGCTATATGATATTACGTGCGATTTATACATGCATAATTCTTTAATTAGAGGCCAAACCTTTTAAGAAGGTTTATCATCTGATAAAAAGCTTCTCTGATCTTAAGAGGCTGTTTAATCATAGCATGACACATGCAGATAATTATAAATAAATAATTTTTCTAAGAGGTAAAGTTTTTTAAAAAGTTAATTGACAATGAAATAAGTAACTCTACATTTTATCTTGATTCTTCTGGAGGTTGAGCAATAAAACTAGTTTCCCATGTACAGATATTACATACTACTTATGTATAATTAAAGTAATCATGAAATGGTATAAAAGTAATTAAATATGTAATAGAAGAAAGTCATGTCAGAATCATGAAAGGCTTAAATTAGAATTGCAGCACTTATCTGAGGAAATATTCTCTTATAAATAAGTTTGAAGGAAAGATTTTTTTTTCCTGAAGAGTTACTTGAATATCCTTGAAAATCCTTTACACTGAGAGAGATATTTTAAAAGAATGAATCCTTTGAACATTTGAAATAATATTGTTTTAATAACAAAGAATTTTAAAATTCTATTATATCAGATGAAAGATATTTTTATTGTACGTTGCTGGAAAGACCAAGAACTATGAATTTGATCCATTAACCTGGAATCAAACCTCGTTTTTGTGTCACATGAACTTACATAAAGATTGTAGCTACATCTTCAGAAAATAATCTGGTTGAAAGCTAAAATCATACATTTTACGTTCCTATCCAAGATAGCCTTTGGGGAGGAGACACTATACCTCCCATATTTTCAGAAACTATCAAATACTTTGTTCTATAGTCAACTTTCCAGGCCATATTCTTTGCATCTAAATTTCTATCTTTACTGCAGTTTTTACAAAATCAAAATAAGATTAATGTTTGTCTGTCTACAGAATGGTGGAGAGAAGTTCTCCCCCCTTTTTTGCTTGGAACTGGAGAGTAAGTCATTGCTGTTGAATTCAGTAGCAGTCTTGTTGTCTTTTCTCTCCGCAGATAAAGTTCATTACTAAACAAATTAGCTTTTCAATTACTGCTGCTAAGCCATAAGTAATTGGAATTCACTGAAACTCTCACGGTCTTTTTTTCTAGTTGTTCTTTTCTAAGCACCAATAATTTAAAATAAGATTAAATTATGCTGCTTATGATTTAAAAACATATGAATAAAAAGTGTAACTTGGCTTTCAGCCTTATAGCACACATTTTGAATAACAAACTTCAATTTCTTTCTCTCTCTCTCCCTCTCTGTGTGTCTCCCTCTATTTCTCTCTCTGACTCCACTGACAGTGGCTAAACCCGGTTAGTCTTTGGATAAGATTTTTAAGTGAGAAACTTTGGGTTACTATAAACAGCTAGGAAAATTACAACATGTCTGTCTGTATTATTTGTTAGACAGGATAACATCCTAGTACCAATTTCCTGAACTAAAGTATAAAGGGAAAATAAAAGAGAGGACAAACAGAAAGAATGAGATCTTTAATGGAAAACGAATGGCCACAAACGTTTTCTAAAAAATGAGGTAGCATGGTAACGTGACGCTTTCAGCCCCCCGGCTCTACTGAAACTGAAATTGACAGATGTGAAGAATGAGAATCCTTAATTTCTCCAGATCCAGGTCAAGGCCCTAAGGAAGCCACAGTAATCTGAAAATATAAGGACAGATTGGTCTGACGATGAGACAAGGCTGGGTCTTCGAGTACAAGTATACACAATTCACAGTCTTGTAAATGAATACAGCCTCTCTTTTCCCACACACTCATCCAACCCAGGCAAATCTTACCTTCGCAGCCATAGTCAGAGATACTAATAACTGAAAAACCACAAATTCACATTCTGGAGCTCAGCACTGGTTGTTTGAGAAGTTGATTCATTCACATGTCGAAAAACGGACCCTTCGATGAGACCTAGTAGAACCCAGCCTCCAGTGTAGTGAGTCTGCTTTGTTTTAACATTAGTCTTTGTTTCCCTATAGTGTTTGCATGAGACTTTGTTTCTTTTTCTTTATTCTCATAAACCCCATGGTCATAAAAATTGATGCTAAGACTGGTGTTGGACTAACAGATGACCCCAGAGTCTCACATGCTTTTGCTTCAGAGGCCCCAACATTTGATATCAGGTTATCATTATACGGTCTCACTGCCTGCCTGGGGTGTTCACATTTTGCCCAGCTTCTTCATCTGGCACTTTTCTCTTGCTGGGATTCTTGACCACTTCACCTTAGAAGTAATAGGAATTGCGAATGGCATATCTGAGTTGTAAACTCAAGCGTGTCTGACTTCAAAGTCCTTTGTAAAATTCCTTGCTACAGTTATGAGACAAAACATTTGAGCTACACAAGGTGTTGTTTCCAACTCTCTTGATTACACTGGAATAATATTCCCTCTAGGCTTAAGCTAGCCTGGGGATACCTAGTCACCACCTAACCCAAGGTCTTTCTTCCAGAGTTCTTCAGCTCCATCTGCTGAGATCTACTCTACATGTCGGGATATGTTAGATATGTTTAACCTTGTCAAACCCTGTTAAACGGTTTAACCCTGTTTAATGTTTGAAACCCAGAGTCTTCCAAAGTAGACTACTATTTTTAGTTCATTATTAGTTGATACAAAGCATTAAATAAAATAGGCGTAGCATCTCCATATTAAAAAAAACCCAGACTTAACATGATTTTAATTTGAATAAATTTGCTGATGATACATTAATACCCTACAGTTGGTTATTCCTGGTCTAAGAGTACACGTGAGAGACTAGTAGCAAAAAGAATTAATCAAGCCTTCAAAATCTGAGATATATTTAACATTCGCTTCCTTTGGGGAGGTAGGGTAGAAAAGTTCATGATCTATGAAAATTTGCTGCCACTTGTACCAAGATACGGTTTTGCAACCCTGTTAGTTAGCTGTTCTGGGCACAAAGAAAACACCAAAACACACCCAGATGCAGTCTGGGGTTGCTTCTGATCACTGAGGTGGTCACTTCTGTCACTCAAGAAGTTTTTCTGCTTTTTCACTCCTATTATTCTCCTTAAATCTTCACATTATCCTAGAATCACCCATCTTGGAGTCTTTCTTGCAAGATTAGTACAATTCTCAACGGTGTCCATCCTGTGTGTTATCCAACATGAAGAACTGTTATATAAAATAGACCAAATTTAAAATATACTAATAAAATATCTATAATATTAATCCAAACATTTGAGTAATTTCAAAATGAAAAACACACCCTCCTTTCTTCTGTTATAAAAATGTTTCCCACATTTGCATAGTTTGAGTGTGGTATACTGCATGGGTTTTGAAATTTAAAAAAAAAAAGATATTTAAAGAATTATATATAAAGAATTTTACTCTAAGAATGTTTCTGTGTATAAGACTGTGTGTATGTGTCTAATCAGTTTATATTTTAATATCTCTACCATCATACAAGAGTGTATTATTTTAGCCTACTCAAAGTCAATATCATACAAAATAAATAGTTTAGCTTAAATAAGAATATTTTCCAGACCACTTTTCTATAGTTTAAGAGAAAGTATACTAAATAGAAACTAAAAGTACAAAAAGCATGAAAAGACTATCACCTCTAATATAAGTACAAATGGAGTTGTTAGATTTGAACTCATCTGATTATTTCAATTTTCATAGGAAATTGAAATATTTATAAAGTTAAATTGATAAGATACCAATAAAGTAAAGCAAGATTGATGCAGAAGGGCTTGTTCATGCTGCAAAATACTACATAGAGCACTTTCAGTAGTCTAAAATTAGAGCTTTGCTTACTTTTAATTATATATTTAACTCTAAAATATATGATTGGCACTGGGGATTTAGCTCAAGTAGTAGAGCACTAGTCTAGCAAGCACAAGGCCATGTTGGATCCCCAGCACCACCCCTCAAAAAAATAAAACATGTGATTGTCTATAGGAAAGTATTTATATGAATATGATTCACATACACAATGTATATGTATGTATATATTCACATAATTGTAGGAGTTTTCAGGATTTTTTAGAAAAATAATATAGAATACTATAAAGAACTGTGTCGGCTGCTATTGAATAATGTTTGGATCAAACAGTCAAAGGATTAAGGTGTTTGATCAAACATAAAGCAAAATTTCCACCCAAAGAGCCTAATGTCATTTGCTTGCCCATTTAAAGATTCCTTGTAGAGATGAATTTATTTCCTTCATCAAGACTTAGCAGAGAGCGAGTGAGATTCAGTTGGTAAAGATATCCTCTTACCAGTCAGCAAAAATGGGGCTGTGTTTCCTTACAGTAAATCATGCAAGTTCTGTAGAATTTAGAGAGTTCTAGTGCAATGATTCCATTAAAGTAACTTCATAGAGAAAGCTTAGCAACAGATGATAGCTACTTACTTCCAATTTTATTTAAAATGCAATAATTTGAAGCCCTTGTGAGAACACTGCCAAGCAGATTTACTTTTATTAATTAACCCAATTATGGGTCAACTAAAGTCAATAAGCTCTGTGATGTGGCTGAATATATTTCTTTCAAATCTGTGGTCATGTAACATTAGTCTAGGCTTTAAGAAATGAATCCACAAGAGACATGGGGTGTGTGCGTGTGTGTGTGTGCGCGCGCGCGTGTGTGTGACTTAGTTCCCTCCCCCAAGTAAAAGCAAATAACGCAACATGTTTCTGAAGTAGAACTGAGAGGTGTTAACAAATATCAGCGATGTGTAGAAACGTTTCCGTTCGGGGAACGCCAAGGTGGCAGAATGTTGTGTCCCAGAGAAGGAGCGCGAGGCAGGCAGGAAGGCACGTAGGCTAACACATATTTGCTCACAGACACATATACTTGCTGCTTCAAAGGGAATCCATGAAAATTATGCTGCAGACAATATCTTTATACAAATTTATCATAGCATCTGTCAGCTCCATAATATGTTCATAAACTAGGAACACGCGTCTTCACAGTATGCTCACTTCGGGGTGCCCGCTGTTGTTATCTCAGCTTCCTGGCTGCTTGTCTGGCTGCTGTCGTTCAGCTCGCAGCCTCGGGATTCCTTGTTACTTCACTTACACGTCAAAACTGGAAGTTTAAATTTAAATACACCAAAGGTGCAACGCATGGTACAAAAATAGAGGGAAATGACCTTACGCATAGATAATTCAGCTAAAATCTTCAGAACTGGACGGAGCTAAGGAACAATCTCACGGATGAGTGAACGTACATGGAGAAATAATAGGAAGATTAGTGAGTTATTAGTAAAATATGTAATCCTGGCCAACATTTTGGTTATGCAAAAGTCAATGAAAATGTAATACTAGCTGGAATTAGTATAATAAATAATACAGGACATTGTTTGATTAAATTGTTTGATATATACTCATATATATATATATATATATATATATATATATATATATATATATCTGTGTGAATGTCTAGAAGCGTGGCGATATCACAAATTTCTGTCTAAAATATTTTATCTTATCTAATCAATATTATTTCTTATTTGGACTATATGTCCTGAAAACATCTCACCTGTGTACCACAAAGGTTTTAGTAGAAACTTTCAGTAGAAAAGATGTTTATAGTATCCATAATTTCTGTAGGTATTATGAAACATGTTTGGTTAAATTGTACATTTCTAAAGACTGGACTTTAAAAATGTGTCCTTAATAAAAATTCACTAGGTTCAAAATCTAAGAAATAATGGAGAAGCTGCATCTTGACAGAATAGAGGAAAAAAAATGACCAATTTTAAATCAATATTTGGGGCTGTGTATCATAACATGAATAGAGAGATTTTAGAGGAGATTTCCATTATATAATAGTCAAATGGAAACATTTCTTCTTTGATTCATTTGGTCATGACCTATGACAATTAGGAAATAAATCACCCACTCCGAAACAATGTCATAGATCTAGTTGATATTTAACAATGCTAAAATCTGAGTTCTCATTAAGTGGGATCAAAATATTTCAGTGGAATGACAAGAAAACAAAAGTTTCCTCCGTATACTGAGACTCTTTGCAAAGTTGGGATTTCTTCCAACTCTTAGCAGAACTACATTGAGAAACAAGTCTCTCTCCTAATGCTATTAACACACTGATAGCCATTTCATTTAGCTTTTCATAGTTGAAAATTAAGTGCAGATGCTCTGCAGGGTGTAGTGCAATATGCCCTATATTCAAGAAATATATCCTCTGAAAATCCTGTGAAATTTACATTAACCTTTTCCTTTTCTTGGATATGTCTATATAAAAAAATGACAGAATGGTGCATTTCATTAAACTGGCCAAAAAAGCAACCAATTATTACCAGAATCATAAACAGGATTATTATTTCTCAGTAAGATTCTATATTACATAACTTACTAAGATTCCAAAAATCAGAGAAAGCTTAAGTGCCTAGTAGAACTCATTTAATAATTATAAGGTAAGTAGAACACATGTTCTCTCTCTGAGTAATATTGAGTGTATGCTTTTGAAGATTCAATGTTTTAAAAGCATCTAGGCAATGAAAAATACATGTGGTAAGAAGGTAAGCATGTAGGTTATACACAAACATGTTGGGGGTGTGGCACTAACTCTGGTATTTATTTGTATCATAATCTTAGATTATAAAGTCTTCATGATCCTCAGATTCTATATTTCTTAAATAAAAATAAGAAGAGTAAGCCTAATAGCAGCTATTAGTAAGGGAATTTTCATCTCTTTCAGATGCTCTAACTGGGTGCGCTGCATAACCGCCTCTGGTTTTTCCTATAATATACCCTCTTTAATGTGTTTTATTATCCAAAGTTTTTAACAAATATGGAAGTTGACTCTAAAATTTAAAAGGGAAACTTAAATGTAAATAATATTTACCTTGAAAACTTTTCAAGAATTAAAAGAATTTATGTTTTTATTCAGTAACTACTATCATGCCCCCCAAAAGTGCATATCCTTCAAATATTATTTTCCAGTTCTCTCCCCCTCTCTAATTCTCTGAAGCATATCTTTCCTCAAACGCAGAACTCTCTTCAATCAAGTGATCATCCGTACCACAGAAATTAGCATCTCAGGTTTAATGCTCTTCTTACTGACAAGCCATGAGTCCACACTTCCATCCACATGGCCGTCAAGGTTTCCTGAGCCTTTGGCAGCCTTGCATCACGCTTCATTACACTCCCTGACCTGGATTTCCATATCACTGTCTGTGCTAGGTCTAGAGCACTCTTTCCTCTGCGTGTCTCTCAGTATTTCTTCTGTACTCAACTCCTCTGAAACCCTAAGAATGCTTCCTAGTAAGCTTGTTTGGATTCATTCTTTCTTTGTTACACTGTAGTGTTAGGCAGAGAAATACTGCACCATTTTTATGAATAGTGATCCTTCTATAATTCTAGAATAAAATTCTGAAAAAGGAAGGAAGTGCGGACAGGTAGAATAAAAGAAAATATATACCCTTCTATAAAAGGTGATCAAAGGAATTGTCTTAGTTACTTTTCTCATTGCTGAGACTAAATACCCAATGCCCGAAGTTAAAGGAGGAAATGTTTATTTGGTTTACAGTGTGCAGAGATTTCAGTCCATAGTTGGCTGGCTCCAGGGCAGGGTGCCCTGGCAGAGGGGTGTCACAGGGGAGAAACAGTTCATGGCAGGCAGAAGGCAGTAAAGCAGTAAATCGCAAGGGACAAGTAACAGACAGAGACCCTCTCTCTGTCCAGTATATTTTACCCAGGCCACCCCCCTTAAAGCAGACAGCACTGATACCCAGGGTGGGGCAGTCTTAATCGTAGCCCCATACCACAAATCAACACCAGCTTCACATCCTTGACCCCAGTATCACATACCCTAGATTCAGGCACCTCCAGAATGTTCCACCTATGAGCACACGAGGCTTTGGGGGGACGTCTAGATAACAAGCCATAATAGGAATGAATAATTTTGCCACGTCTCTTGTATGCTTGTATTGTTTTAGATTCTCAGCTGTACCGCATGCTATTTCACTTCTAGCCATCATCTTGCAAATGAAAACTTCTTCTTAGAATTTTGATTTAATAGTAATTCTCAGTTTAGAAAAAGAAATGTCAAAATTACAGTAGTTACCCCTTACCTGTGGGGGGACAGGTTTTAAGACCTCTAGTGGCGACCCAAAACCACAAATGGTATCAAACCATAGATACATTTTTTCCCTGTGTATGCATATCAGAAAAATTTTTATTTATGAATTATACACAGTAAGAGATTAAATGCAAGTTAATAAAATACACTATAATCAAACTTGTGAATAAGGTATCTCTCTTTAAACATTGGTAAATTTTAGGACCCTTCTCATGTAAAGTGAGGGTTCCCTGCACACAGCACTGTGATACTGGGTAGTTGTGCGGATCACAGAGAGGGCTGCACAGGGGAAATACAGCACGAAGGGACACTATGCGTGTTGCAGTATGCACACAGCATGTGCATATCACGTATAGGACGGACAGAGGGATGCTGCATGACCTGCATGGGACAAAGGTGCTAGCAAGGGATTTCAACACATTATCCACAATCATACCTTTCTTAATTTATGAATTATTTTATTTTTGGAATTTTTAATTTTATATTTTTAGACAGTGTTTGACCATGGGTGACTAAAACTTCAGAAAGAGAAACCACAGACGAAGGGCACTCCAGCAGACTGTTAATTAGAGATAGAGTCAGAGATTGATTCAGCTCTGACTACAAAGATTCTTGTTCTTCCACGCGATTCTCTTAGAAGAGGAAAGTTTATGTGTCGGGATAAGAGCAGGGATGACAAAATGTGCAATAGGCACGAGAGTGTCATCTGAGTTCGAGGGTCTGTCTTGCCGCCCTCCGAAGCACCCTTCTTTCATGCAAACACCAATTCTGCCTTAGCCGATAATCTCATCTGAAAACAAATGCTGAAGACTCTAGTATTTCTGATCGAACTATGTTTGCCAATTCACTCTTTTCCAGCGGATCTCCACTCTAATACCCCGCCCAGCAGTCCCTTGAGTTCAGAATTCACCTATGTCCCTTTTCAATGGCCACTGCAAACATTTGCCAGGTTCTCTTTCTGATTTGCTTTACCAACTAACTCAAGCCTTTTGTTCTAAACAAAATAGTTGGCGTCATTTATCTGATTGTCTTATTCCCGTTTTGCTGTCTCCTCAAATTTACATTTTCTCGTGAATATTTTACCTTTATCTTTCTAAGCCTTTTCATTAACTCTTGGTCCGGCTACCACCTTTTCCGTGTCTTAGTCACCATAGTCTCTCCTGAACTACAGTATACACGTGCTATATATTGTTTCTGTTACGATCCGGAAGGTTTTGAGAGACAAGGTCTAAATTTGATGTATGTGTACACTTCTCTTAAGGCCTTACACACTGGCCTGCACATAATAGTTTAAGATCAGCACTTGTCAAAATAGAGATAAACTAAGTATTGACATTCTCTTTTTTATGGAAAATTAAGCCTAGGAATGAGGGAGATGTAACTATTCCGCATACCTCTCAAGATAATCTAGTTGATTTATAGTTCGAGTACATGAGTCGCGCGGCTTCTGAACATCCACATGGTCAACCTTTGATCCAAGAGTGTGCCTTCATTAAATACACACACAGGAAACGGACAAAATATCCAACCATCTATTATTTCAAAGCCATTTTTCTACTCTCCCATCACGCTTCAAAAAATGTTTTGCTTCATTACGCAAATACATTTAATGATACAGTAAGCAAAATTATGTACAATAAAACTAAGCACTACGAATTTTAGAGCTTACAGTGTGAATTTTTAAAGTCATTACCTACTCTACCATTATAAATAATCATCATCAACTGTGCAAAATCACAAAATCTCTGCAGTGCCAAGAATACATTTATCAGTAAACTGGGGAGTTGTTTTCCATGCGGAACACATGAGATTGGTAAAATTATTATTAATCCCCGAAGGGCACCTGTACACAATCAGTTGCAAACAGAGTCGTTTTCTACAGAAAATCAAGTTTCATTACTATTAACTATTATGGAGGCTTTGCAACTTCAACAGCGACTTCAGTAGAAGGTAATTCAAAAACAGTGATTCATAATTTCACATTTTTATGTGTAAATAATTCTCCTAGAACACCAAGAGAAATGTGTAAGTTGCCACAGAATATAAAGTATTTCATTTCAAAATAATTAAAATTATAGTTCACAAAGATGAAAGTTGTTTCTGTTTTTATTGTTTCTTTACTTCTAAAGAAAAATAGTTTCCTTAATGAGATCTCTTATTCGTATTGGGGATTTAACTCCAGTGTAGAGTGCTTGCCTAGCAAGTACAAGGCCATTAGTTTGATCCCCAGGACCCCCCCTCTTACTTAGATGCTCAGACAATAGATGCTCATTTTTTTTCCTCCCCTTTTTTAGGACTCCAGCCTAGACCACATTTCCCCATCTTCCTTGAAAGCTGATGCAGAAACATAACTGTGAGATCTAAAGATGTATGGATGTTGCCTCAAGACCAGCTCACAAACAGACAAGCAAAGCACATGTGTTTATCTTTTTCATCCTCTTTATCTCCTTGATGAACTGAAGATTCCAAAGTCTTACGGGACGCAGGAACTACAAGGCAGAAGAAGTTTGAGTGGCTGAATCCCACTGAAAGCCATCCTCAAAACACCCACCCTGTCCCAAAAGACAATAGTCAATGTCTATTGAGTAAATCATTACAATGTGGGTGCTGTTTGTTACAACGTTTGTCTTATGTTGACAGATAATGTTTCATACTGGTTTTACAAAGGAATAGAATCTTTTTGTTTTATTAAGATTTTTTTCCTTAACCAATTTTGGATAGATAATATTCCCAAAAAAAGATTTGAAAGGAAAATGAGGAAAACAAGGGAATTTCTTCTGAGTGGCGATGGATCTAGTTCCTGTTAGTTATAACATGCATTTCCTCAGGGGCTGCAGGAGCCCACTTGGGAAACAATTAAATATGTCCTAATGAATTAGTGGTAGTAACATCCAGTGCTCTGGGCCTTGTGCCATTGGAGACCTTCAGCCCACTACTTAATCAGACAAAACTCTCAAATATAAACCAATATTTGTTTCATTTTCTATGCAAGCTTTTACCTTAAGAGTTATTAAACGTGTGTGAAATACTTGTGTTCTGTATTCCTGAGAATATTTTCTAATGTGTTATTTTTATTTTTAAATGTAAGTATAGTTTATCCTTTTTAGTCATTCATATATAAATGGATGTTTCTTGAGAACATACTCTTAAGTGAAATAAATCGGACACTCATGAGCACACATCGAATTGTTTCTCTGATATGAGAAACCATAACTGTAAATAAGAACAAAGAGGTGTAATAGATATTATATAAAAGGAGGATGGTGTGCAGAGGAGAGGAGTACTAGAAAGAAAGAAGGGGAAA
>PVJO010018141.1:0-37355 GCA_004026905.1 Hystrix cristata | reverse complement strand
GAAACATCCATTTATATATGAATGACTCTAGTTTATCCTTTTTATGGCAGTGTAGTACTCCATCGTGTAGAAAAACCACATCTTCTTCAGCCACTCGTTGGTTGTTGGGCATTTAGGTTGTTTCCAAGACTTAGCTATTACAAATTGTGTTGCTATGAACATGGTGGTGCATACGTCCTTGTGGTATGATGATTTTAATCCGCTTCAATTCTTAAACAGAACTGTAAACGAGACTTGGGATGAGAGGAGGGTGCAGTTCTGACCATAGAAGACGTTCTTGCCTCGTCCTTGCTATTCTGTCTCAGGCAAGCTTTCTAATTTCAACTCTGGATTTTTGATTAGATTTGAATAACAGTGCATATCACAAACCATGTATGACATAATTGTCATAATTTATTTCTCTTTAATTCGGGTTAATTTTGTATTAAGCCCTTACATCGCAGAGGTGGAGGAAACGTACTCTCCATTGATCTGTGGTTCTGCCTGCCCCTGCTCTAAAGTGGCTCAGCTACTTGAATGGATATAAAATACATTGATTAACATTTCAAAAATACTTATTATGCCTCCATAAGAAAAAATAGCTTAATAAGTAAAACTCTCCCCTCGAAGGGTCCCTCTGATGTCACTCCTGGTGTCCTCTTGTTTAAGGATGAAGAGTAGCAATACATCAGGAGGGAGAATCCAGCCAAACTCTGAATTTTGGCACTAGTTTTTCAAATATAGCTGATTGCAGACACACTGATATTCATTTCTACGTTCTAAAATGGTTGTGTTCTAATGTTCTAGTTATTTTGGTGATCACAATGTTCAGTGATATACAAATGAAGAAAAAAATCCACACATACATACAAACTTCTAGACTGTGTCAGTGCACTCAAATGCTGGAATAGTAACAGAGAGGAGAGATTGCTAGATTATAAAGCAGAAAAGATAACGATGCCTAGAGGGAAGAAAAGAAAGTAAAAGAGTGTGCCTGATACTTTTCAAGACTGTGATGCAAACATTATTGCTTCCATTTGCATAGAAGGAAACAGAGGCTTAGAAGGATTAGATAGCTTGTCCAAGGCTACATGTCTACCTGGCAACAGATTTTGGCCTTGAATCTAGGTCCGTGAGTCTCTCAAATATCTTCTTTTTCAGAACAACACTTAATTGTGGGCAGGTGCCAATATAGGTGTTTGGGTCTACTTACATTATAGTTTTTTATATTTGTAAAAATTCTCACCAAAGGATTAGTTAGAAGGAACACAATGGAAGAAGATAGCCAACTATACACTCAACATATTATATCCATTTCACACATTGAAACAAGGCTGGCTACAACCAATCTTGTTGAAGGTATCGATTTGTGCAATCTTTCAAGATATGATCCGGGTCTTTAGCAAGAGCTATAGTATTTTTGCAATCCATTGAGTGGTGACAGGGGTTCACTTCACACCATCACAAATTTCCCAGGAGAGCTAACAAAAGCTCGCAGCTTGGTAACATGTGGAAAAGTGCAAAATTCTACTCACAGAGTAAAAGTAGTATGTCACCCTTGCATGGCGCTGTAATAAACTATGTGTGTAGTATAAGAGAAATGGAGTTAGGCAGAGGAGACAAGGATAAGTCTGCACACAGAGGCTGTATTGTGAACTCAGCAAGAGCTGAAGAAACTGCATTTATGCAGCCAAACACGATGGATTCATTTTGGGCACTCAACCCAAGAATTTGGGATAAGATGCTTTCATTTCTTTATCTTCAGTGTGAATTAGATTCCAAGATGTTTTAATTTTAAAATCAGTTTTTCGAGTGCCACTGATTTGGTAACATTTTTGGTTCCTGAAGACAAATTTGGTTCCTGTGAAAGAAATAAAGTCTACTTCAAACTAATTTTCTTGACGATCTAATTTTTTTTTTTTTTTACGATCTAACACCCATAAGATGACCCACGCCCAAGCCAAACAGGACCGGTCTTTACAAGCTTTTCTTTGTCTTTTAGCAGCATCTCCTTTCTCTGCTTTCCCCTTAATCAGTATGTTGATTTCCAAACCTGCCAAGCGAAGGGGAAATTTCTTAAAGATGGTCAGTATGTAGAAACGGAGCCAAGAACTAGTAAATTTAGCAACGTATGGCTAACCAGCTACTCGCCCCCTGCCACAGAAACTGATTCTGGATAAATTCAAGCTTTCCTAAGACACATGTCTCTTCAAAGTTACGCGGAGGAAATCAAATATCCCAGGAAGGCTGAAAATTCCGAGGTGAACATATTGCTTCTAATTTTAAATAAAATTCAGTGCTTTGTTGCAACAGCGTATATTACCCCAGAGAGCGTCTCTTGTGTCGGGAACCCAGGTTTGCAGTCCTGGAAACAGCTCTTCGTAACCAATGGCTTTCTGCAGGGTCACTTGGCCTTACTCTGTCTGATTTCCTAATTTATAGAAACTGAGCTCAATAAGCCTGTGATCTCGTGGGGTCAAATAAGGTAGTATTTGAAATTATTTTTTATACTCTGAAAGTTAGTACAGATTTTAAAAATGAAACATACTGGAAATGCTACCTATTTGCAACCGTAGTTTCCTTCGATTTCACTTTTCTTTGCCATTGTAGGGAATTGTGACTACATTAGGAGTAAATATTGTCAGGCATGAAACCACCACCACCCTTATGAACTTTTTTTTTAATAGGAAATAAATAAACTCATTTCTAATCAAACAATTACCCCACTCCTCTTCTTATCTTTCTTCTTTTTAAAATGAAGCTTACTTTAGTTCAGGATGTACCTGAGGAACAAATATTCTGACTGGTGTGCCCTAGAATGTAGAGCCCTCCTATGAAGGAACTTTAAGGGACTCGCTCTTCCATGCAGTTTTTACAGCAGGGACCATCTTGCAATCTTGGATGTGGAGCACCAAGCACAGTGAAAATACAGTAAATGTTGGACCCAGCTGTTGAACGGAACGGACTTGAAATGAATGCAGTATGATAAAGGGAGGAGATGAAGGCAGCAACTGGCAATCTTTGAGTGGAAACTTCTGTCTTAGAGCTGGTCTGCTCAGGGTACATCACCTGCCAGAACTGAAGTCAGAGGCTGAGGTGTATTTAAAGTGTGAAGTGTAATTCTGCTTTTCTCGTGAGGCTATGCATATGCTTTATTTGTGTAAATGTGTGAATAAATAATGGTAAGTGAAAAGTATACAGGTCAGAATTTCGATGGCTAGCAACATGTGCAGGGCCACTTATATGATACTTTGAGTACAATCTAAAGAATTCTAAAAATTCTTTAAAAAACAAGAACCCCTTTCTTTCTTGATCTTTTCATTCTGAGTTTTTAAACCAAAACCTACTTTACTTATTTTTTACCTTTCCATAGCTTAAACTTTTTTAAAAGGGGAGCTATAGGTGAAGAAAAAATTCAGTCTATTTGTAAATACATTAGTTTGTTTCATTTCACTCAGCTGCCTCTCTGGTCTGAATTAGGCTCTAATGAGGCCAAACACTGAGCTGAGCGTTGGATTCGTGGGGAAAAGCCAACCAGTCAATTTTAATTACTTGTTGCCATATCCTTAAACAATGCACCAACCATGGAAATGTTCAAAATATCTTCCCTTCTGTCTGATTTCACTTTAGTCAATCCAAATTTGGCATTACTTCTTTCTGAAATATTTTTGATTGTAGAGCAGTTGGTGATTTTAATAATTTAGTATAGAGGAGAGAATGAAGGAAAAGAAATTGGAATTTAAAACATAATGGCAAAAAAGTTAATTTAAAGTGATGTTTGGTTGGAAAAAAAAAAAAAAAGGTTCCCTTCACGATGATGTCGTATGATTGAATGGATTAAGGCCACTGATGGGAACCTGGCCAGGTGTCTGAGTGGAGGTCTCCGGGGTCAGCCCCTGGCTCTGGAGCCTCACTTTAAACAAGTTTGTCAATTTTCCATCAGATTGATTTTTCTCACAGGTCTGAAGGCCTTGTCTTATTCGCCTTATTTCCACAAAGGTTCTTAGCATTGCAAACATCCATTTACTTTTGTTTCAAATTGCAAAGAGTGATTTTTGATCTCTGAGAGATAATCAAAGAAGAAGCCTCTGGAATTGGAAGGCCTTATTTTATACATAGATTGTGCTGGTCACCTACCACTTTCTTTCATTATTTTTCTCTATTGGAAGGAAGTATCTTTTTTAAAAAAAAAATTTTTTTTGCAGTACTAGCAATTGAACCCAGGGGTCCCTCACACTGAGCTACATCCCCAGTCCTATTTTAATTTTTTATTTTGAGATAGGGTCTTACTAAGTCACTAAATTGCCCAGGCTGGGGTCAAGCCTGCCCTCCTCCTGCCTCAGCTTCCCAGAGCTCTGTGATTATAGAGGCTTCACCATGCCCAGTTTGGAATGAAGTATCTTGTAACGATGATCATGTTTACCTAGTTTACTTAGATCTTTCTTCTGTATTTTAGTTTTGCAAATATCCACTTAGAACAGAGGGTTTTAAGAAGGTAAGATTCAATGGGTTGCCCACTCCAAGACAAGTTGTTAAATATAACTACATAGAACCAGATTCCAAATTGATTCCTGGGAAGTACCATACTTACTAATTTTTAGGAGTAGATCTACCTGGCCTGATGATATTCCAGGATTCAAACACTAAGTTAAAGAAGCTAGCTCCTGGCTCGTAATGCTTGTTTCTCCATGTTATATATTGGATCCCTTGGGGTTAAAAAAAAAATTCTGTTCTTTTAGTTCCAAGAAAGAAAAATCATTTTTACTCCAATAAAAAAAAAAAAAAGAGTTCCTTAAAATGACTTCAGTCTTATGACTTCCTTTTGAGTTTTTTGGAAAGCTTATAAGAAAAACATCACATTTACATAAGCAGAATCAATTATATCTTCCTCCGCTGTCCCTACATGTGCTTGGCTATTTCTTATTTAAATAGGGAACCACAAAAATATACACATTATGCATTTCTGTTTTTGTAAACTTTTGAATGTTTTCTTCAGATATATGATCTCAGTTGCTCCTCCCTACAGTGCTATGAATTAGGAAGAATGGGAATCACTATCTCCCATACATAGCTGGCCTGAGTGTGTCCTGCCCTCAGATACACAAGTCCGTGCAGAGCTGGATCCAGAACCCAGATCTCTGGACTCCTGAGTCCATGCCCTTTCCACTCCCTCCTGAACTACTTGAAGGAGCTTGTCAGAGATTACAAATCCCTCAAATAGATTCCCTGGCAATTTTTCCTTTCAAAGAATGGAAATAGTTTCTTCACCCTCAAGACTACAATCACTTTATCACATTAATATTTATCTTTCATTTGGCGAAAAATCTTCTCATTTCCAGGCTCTTGACAAATAGTCCAGTGAACAAATGAACTCTGTTCTCTTTCTTACCTGCTAATTTATTAGCTATTTTAATATTAATTTGCAGGACCAACTTTAGGAGGAGGCAAAACAGGTTTCCACAATGTCTGAAATTCTACTATTGTAACTTTTACTTCTTTGTATATCTTTGTGCTCAGTGAAAATGCAAATAATTCTCAGAGTCATGAAACATTAATTGAATTTTAATGTGCACTAGTCTCTGTGGTTACAGATACAAATAATAATAACATATTGAGCTCTTAGTATCACCAGGTATTATGCTGAGCTCCTTTCACATGTTTTCTTATGGAACTGTAAAAGAAAAACAATAGAGAGATTCCATTATTGGTTTCATTTTACAGATCAGGAGGTTGAGACATCAGTGGTTAAGTAACTTGTCTAAAGCCTGCAGCTAAATAAAGAGATGGAGTCAAGATTTTGAACTTAGATTGGTTTCTAACCATTTGCTTTAAGTAATTATGCTTAGGAATCATTTTTCTTTCTGTGGGAAACCCATGGTCTTGTCAGGGAGAGAATAGTATAAAAGGAGCAGAGCACCATGGGAGCACAAAGGATGGAGGGTCCCACTTTGCCTGTAGCAGAGAAGGTGTTTTCGGAGAGTAAATTGGGTGGGTCTTGAAAGATGGTTAGTAGTTCTCTAGGGTGATGACAGAGCAGCATGCGTTCTAGGCAGAGAGAATGTCAGAACAAAACAGAGTGGATCAGTCACTTTCTCACTGCTGGAACGAAGTACCCAACAGCCATAACTTAAGGGAGAGGTTTGTTTTGGCTCACGGTTTTTAGAGGATTCAATTCATGGCTGGCTGGCTCCAAGACAGAAACATCATGGTGGAAGGGCATGACAGGAAAGCTGCTCACCTCTTGGCAGCCAGGAAACAGAGAAAGAAAAGAGAAGCCAGGGACAAGAATACACTCTTCCAGGTCATGCCCCCAGTGGCCCACCTCCTAACAGCACATTCGGCTATGAACTTAGCAGTGGATAAGTACTCTGATGAATAGATAGCACTCCACAGTTCAATCCCCTTCCAAGAACCCCATTTTTGAATACACAAAACTTTTGGGGGCCATTTTAGATTTGAACCATAACACAAGGAACATAAAAAGTTGTGTGTTTGCAAATTGCAGACAATTTGGTATAGTTGAAGTGGAGATTTTTAGAAGTGGAAGCGCTGATAGATAAGAGGTTGAAAACTGTGGGAAAGTGCCAGATTGCCAAGGAACTAGAATGTTCTGTGTTGGATTCTAGAATTTTGTCTTTTGGAGCGATAAGGAATCATAAAATATGTTTTCAGTAAGGTGAATATGATTCAATTTTTGGTAAGTGGAAGTACAGTATAGAAGCAAAGATACCATTTGTCAGACTGTTACAGTACCATAGAAAACACAGGACAGGGTGAATTAGTTATTTATGCTATACAACAAATTACCCCGACCTCAGCAGCTTAAAGCAACAAACATTTATCATCTCAGGGTTTTTTGGATCAGGAATCCAGGCGTAGCGTAGCTGGTTGTTTCTGATTAAGGGACTCTCACAGGAAGCAATCAAAGTGTCAGCCTGGCCTGCAGTATCTCCAGGTTGGACCGGGGAGGATTCACCCCTAGCTATCTCATGGGCTCTCAAAGTCCTCACAACGCACTTCCAAGCTCAGATGTTTGGCTATTGTCAGGTCCCATGTCTTCACTGTTTGTTGACAAGACATCTCTTCCCTGCCACAAATGCCTGTCCACAGAGGTACTTGCAATATGGCCACTGGCTTCCTTCAGCAAGGCCTGAGAGAGGGAGGCAAGGGATAAGGGACAGGAAAGCAAAAGAAGCAGAGATAGAGAAGTTGAGGGGCAAGCAAGACATGTCAGAGTCTTTGGGACTCTGGCCTCAGAATCAATATCCTGTAACTTCTGTTGTATTCTGTTAGAAGCCAATCACTGGGCCCAGTCTACTCAAAAGGAGATTACTCCAGAGCATGAGTTCCAGGCGGCAGAAATCTTGGCATTCATTTTAGCAGCTACTTAGCGCATTGGTTTTTCAGAATTTTTAGTTCTGTCTTGGATCTCAAAATACTGATGGTGATTGGTAATTAACAATATAGGTTTGAAGTCTGTGTGAAGCGATTAAAAAAAAAAAAACTCTGTGGCAGCTGTGTTTGGGGGTGGGGCACGCACTGAGCCCTAGATACGTTCTTATTTAATTAGCAAATATTCAGCACCCTCTGCGCATGAGACAATATGCCAGGCCTTCGGGTGAAACTTTGGTGTGTTGTTCTCCTGTTTCTTAATAGGGTTCAACCTCTTGCGGCCTTGTGATAATTAAAGCCTTTGTAACACTGTAAAACTTTCGGGCTGCGAGCGCTCGTCCCTCCTGCTGCTGTGCCAGAGGAGTGGTGGGTGGTGAGTGGTGGGTGGTGTCACTGAAGCTTTGGCAGAGGAAGCAGCTCCAGGTCCCCACCACAGGCAGGGTCCGCCAAGGGAGGTGGTGCTCAGATGCAATTTGCAATGCTCCGGGGTGTGCCAGCTGAGCTAAACAAACCTCTAGAATGCAAAATAGACTAGGACAAGGAGCCCAAACCCACCACTGCCTTCATTCGAGTAAACTCAGAATCTTTTTTTTTTTTTAAGAACCATAATTTGACACCGGTGGAGTTCATAGTCTACAAGCTCAAATACAATTACAGAGACATTTTCTGCTTGTGTCTACTCAAGGTGGCTTACATGCTTTGAAACAAACAAACAAACAAAACAATCATTTAAGACCATTTTTTAGGTAATTTTAGCAGATTAAATCTTCCTTTACCAGACACTATTACAATGATAACAATTTATACGGTAGAGATCTAATACCCTAATGATGATTCACTTCTTGCAAACAGTCTTCAAGGCTCAAGATAATTAAGACAGTGTGTTAAAGTCTGTTGAAAAGGGATTTTGCTTATATTTAGATAATTAAGATGAGTCAGTGGTTTTCCTGAAATCTCCAGATAACAGCCTCGCTTACCCTCTTGGGGTACACGCGAATAACTGAATCCCTGTGAGACTGGAAGAAGAGTCCCAGGTGCTTCAGAGAAACCCTGCGTACCTCCCACTTTGGTACAGAATCCAGTTCATTATTCAGAAGTGGAGAAAGTACGGCAGTCAGATAATTAAATGCCCAGCCTGTCAACACTCAGTGGGATACGTTAACACATGAAAAACACAGTGAATTACAATTTGGGGGAGAAGTGTGTGACTAAAGCCATATGCAGCCAAGCTTTGGGGCAAAAAATATCACCAGAGCCAGGGAAATAATATCACTCGTCTACCCAAACGTGATTCTTAATTTCTCATGCTAATAATTTAATTTATATTCTGCTCCTTTTTGTCCTCCCACCAAAGACCATTGGGTTGTATGGCATGAAGTGGCGCTGCAGCTGTGTGAGGAGTGAAGCCCTCTGAAGGGTGTTCTTTACCACACTCGCCTTTGACCACACA
This sequence comes from Hystrix cristata, assembly GCA_004026905.1. Classification (NCBI taxonomy): domain Eukaryota; kingdom Metazoa; phylum Chordata; class Mammalia; order Rodentia; family Hystricidae; genus Hystrix; species Hystrix cristata. The sequence goes on along the minus strand of PVJO010018141.1, from coordinate 28,534 downwards.
GAACCTTCCAGGTGTCTGGTCTTGCTTCTTCCAACTATTGCTCTCTTCTTTCTTCATATCCCTCTTCACTCAACTTGACCTACGATATGCCAGCGTCTGAGGTTATTCTTAGGACCAAACCTTTGATTCATTTGCGTTTTACCAAAATCCAGCTGCTCGTTGAAGCTGGTGCCCCACACAACCGTATGTATGCACAACGCTGGTGTGTTTGAAATATTTGAACAGAGAACCCACCATGACTTGCTATGCAAGTATCATATCTTGTATTCGCAAAGCATTTTGTACTTTTCTAAGTCTCCAAATCTTTATACATTTTGTTTTCATTGGTCCACAAGGCAAGAATTACCAAGCGTATGTTTTAAGTGAAGAAAGGAGCACAGAAAGTTGAGTCATACATCGAAGTTCACGCACATTTGGTGACAGGCCTGGGATGGTACATCATGCTTTCCAAGGAAACGGGTGCAAATGAATTCTCAATCCGTCTCCTCCCTGCTTGCATCAGTTAGCAGAGCAGCACAAGCCCTGCAGCTCCTAGTGCCTGGATTCTAAAGACGCTCACCCCATCACACCTCCTCAAGGGTTCCGCTTCTCTTGGGAGGCTGCTTTCTTCCTTGTTCTTGACCCAGCGTCCTGATCTTCACTCAACCCAGCACCATAAATGATTCTACCTTGCTGCCTGGAATTGCCATATTCCAACATGCCAGGAATACCATCCTGTTTTCTCAGAGTGCTCTTTTTAGCCTTTTCCTTGGACACCGGTGTCCTCCCCAGTGATTTTACCTTCCCCGTAGCCCTTTCAGGTCTGTTTATCTTCTCTCATCCACTGAGCTTTGTGGCTGCCAGGAGGGGTCAGAATCTTTTTTGCTTCTTGATGCTACTCCTTGACTACAACAGCCCACCTTCCTTCCTCACAAGTCAGTACTGCTGTGAATGAAACCTTTCGCATCTGTCACCTGAGCCTCATCCCAACTGCTGCTCGTTTGCTGACCTGTGAGATTCTTCGTGTTACCTTTCTTTCAGTGTAGATTCCTTCATACATCTTTTCAAAAATGCCTTCTTTCAAGTACCGTCAGCTCTCTAATACTGCATGTGGCTGTTTTCCTTCATGCTGCCCTTCCTGACCATTTGAGCCCATAGACACCGTTCAGTCCTGAAGGTCTGATCAGTATCTTTACTTCCGTCGTGCTACCACCTTCACTATTTCCATAACTACTATTGCAACTGCTGTTATGGGGGTCAGCACCACCACCTACTGTGTGCTGGGTAGATAACCTGTGCTAGCCTTGTGACAAGTGTTTCACACGGATTGTCTTTTCTAATCCTCACAGCAATCTTGCGAGGTAGAGCCTATTATTAGCCCCACATTACAAATGGAGTTTAGGGTTTAGCGAGTCTTACTATGTGTAGCACTTAGCATCTCCCATATGAATTTTTTTAAAAAAGAACTTTTTTATGTACCTGATCTACTTCCCCAATGATAAGCTCCTAAAGGCCAGAGACTGTGTCTTATTGATTTTTGTCACCTCTTGATCCTAGAACTGTGGCCCACGTATCATAACTCAGTTATTGATGAAGGTGCTTCCAGTGATATCGACACATTTTTTTCTTTCTTTTTTTTTTTTTTTTTTGTGGTGCTGGGGATCAAACTCAGGGCCTTGTGCTTGCAAGGCAAGCACTCTAATCACTGAGCTAAATCCCCAGCCCTACACATTTTTTTCGAAGATCAACTCTAACCAGGATTATACCAAACACTGCATTTACAGTGATCAACAAAACAAATAATTGCCCTTTCAAAATTTGTGATAAATATAAAAAAGACAGATAATAACACATACAACTACAGTTGGGCTTGCTTATATTTTGGGGACCAGAACAAGAGTACAAATAGAGACCCACATACCATATGCCTAAATATTCAAAGCTAATAAACTGTCAAACAAATTATGTTCTGTTTTCCTTACTTGACAATTATATTTCAGAGACAAAATTGAAAAATATGACTAAAATTATGGCCTTTCTATGACTGAAAGTTGGCAAAATGTCAAAAATGACTGACTTAATTGTTATTGCATATGTCTGAGTAGTCTTGTGACAAACTGGGGATATTTGAATGAGTAATAAAGACATACATAATTCATAAACTATCATTGATTCTATAAAATTCATTTTTCTTCATTTCAACAAATCAAGATGTTAAATTCAACATTTTTCATATAATGTGTGGTTTTCTTAGACTATTGTTTAAAAAGTTAAAATATTAAGATATAATTATATTCAAATATGTGGTTGGTTGCCAGGGGTTTGGGAGAAGAAGAGTCGTTTAGGGGGCACAGACTTTCAGTGTTACACAGTGAAAGTTTTAGAGATCTATTGCACATCTAAGTGCATTTAGTTAACACTACTGTACTGCACACTTACGAATGATTAAAATGGTAGATTTTATGCTTTTTTAACCACAATAAAACATTTTGCTTTTAAAATATCCAAAATTATATTTTAAAATTAAAGGCAAAATATAAATTATAATTAATAAAAGTCAAAATTTTAAATAAAAATTATTTAAAAGCTAGATATTTATTCTATTTTTAAACATAAGTTTTATCATACATTTTTATTTTTAAAAATCTATTTTCAACTCCAGTACTAAATTTTCACCTCTTTATAAAAAATAGTATTATGCTTCACTCACATGACATACACCTGTGTCTGCATACAAATTCGGAGTAATACTCATTAGAAGCCAAGTGTGACTGCTGTGAGCTCCAGGCTAATACGTGAGTACTTTTAGAACCCCCGATTGGAGAAGGAAGGGAAGCAAATGGACGCTGGGCACCACTGGGAAATGATGCTGTGAAATGCATGAATCCGTTGCATTTATGCTCTGTGAGAGGAAGAATTTGACAAGTTAATTAATTTGTTTTTCTCTTGCGTTAGTGTTTGACATCCACTCTGTATTCTAAGGCAGAGTCCACCTCCTGCATCTCCCACCTTAGCAGATGACACACCTTAGACCCTGCAGGCATTTGGATGTAGTCGCTTTTTTTTTGAGGACTCAGGGTAACAAATGTAACGAGGTTTTCCCTGGGGCTGAAAAAGACTGTTTAGGAGCTGGAATTTCAGGATTACAGAGATCCTGCGCTAGAATTGAGGTCAGAGTCTGGGATGATAAGGGACTACAGAATTGTTAGGAAAATTAAAAATTAGCATCTCATTAAAAGAGCTAACAGTTAAGCTAAAAGTTAACTTTCTCCATCTCCATTTCTTGGTTCCTTCCTGTTCTGGCCTCATGGGAGGCTGCCCACTCTCCATTCACAACTTACTGTGGCACCTTCCTCATTAAAGCCACATGTTTTCTTCCTGTCTCTTCACATTCCCCTCACTCTCTATAGCAGAATTTCTGCTACTTTAGTCTAAAGTTGTAATCCAATATGACTTATTCTCTACTAAATGGCACAATGAGTGCCCCCTTCCCAACAGTAGACAGTGTAAACAGGTTTCTTCCAAGATTGTATTCTTGAATCTCATCAGTCCCTTCAGGATCCGGTACCTTTTCTCACAGAATCAACTTCAATACGAGCATCATTGAGGGCCATAGTTTAGGACAGATGAGTGGATCTTAGCCTCCCCAAAACATTCAGTATGAAAAATGACATAATTCACTTTTCCCAATTCAAATATTTTTAATTTGGTTAACTGACTCCATTCTCATTAGCCAATCTTGCGTTAGTTTTGGTCTTATTCTAGCATAATTTTGAAGGGTTAGAATATTTGCTTTTAACCTAGCACAAATGATTTAGCTCTGGTCTTCTTTATTTTCGAACAGCTAATCCCTCAAAGGCAAAGGAAAGTTAAGAAACTGGTTGGGTCTTCAATGAGATCCTGTATTGTAATGCATGAATTTGATAAATTACACTTTGGGCTGGTCTAGACTATCACGTGCAACATGTTCTTTAAAGTCAAACTTTGCAAGAAGCTCTCTACCTTACATGCTAATGACCTTACATGACAGCAACAGCAGCCCTAGTGACCGTGCCAAATGCCAGCTAAGGCTGGCCAGAAAACTAAAATTCGTATGAAAGATAATGAAAGTTAATTTCCATAGACACTTTTCAAAATTAAATAGTTGAGACACCTTACATTTTTCTCATAATTCTAAAAATAATTAGATCACAATGTGGATTAATTTCTTGTCACATTTAATTTTTGGACAAAAATCTGTTGTTCAGTTATAAGCACCAAAAAAAAAAAAAACCAAAAAATCACTCAAACAGTATCACTCCCTACTTTGCCCTTGCATCTTGCTCTAAGAAAATAAAGACCAGGCCTCCTAGAATTTGGTCTGCAGACCAAGACGGGAGTTGTACAGTGGTTCCTAATTTTCTAAAAAAAAATAATAATAATGTCATTATATATTCAAATCGTTAATTAAAAAAGAAATCCTCACATTAACTCCTTCGGGTGATGTATTTGACTGTTTAAAAAATCTTATTCTCAAGAGTCAGAAATGGAAAAAGTTAATAATATATATTGTATCCTAGCTGCCTGAGTGGGTTACTAACACAGGTTACTTTAGTTGCCAAGATCTTTGACACCACCTATAGAAAGATGAAGGTTCTGCTCTCAACCCCACCATCCACTCCCCAGTTGCCCTCACCCCTCTGAGCATCAGTCTCTTCATCTGTAAAAGTGAGGTACTAATTATACTGGTCATCAGGTACCGTGATAAAGTGAGGGAAGACATGTAGAGTGCTGAACACAGGTCCTACTTCAGTTCATTTCAGAAAACTACACTGAGGAAGCCAGCCTGACTTTCAGGACATTGCAATATACTTCCCAACTGGTGTCAAATTAAGACTCACGGTCAATGGAATGGCTTTGAGATGGAGAAAGAATCAGACTGTCAGGTCAACACATGAATCCCAAGGCTCTGAGAGATTACATGACACTTCCAACTTAAGCGTATGATAATGGATTTAGTTAATGTCACCAAATTTTCTAGGAATTTCTAGGAAGCATAGCCTTTGGACGCCCAGCCTCCTGACCTCACTCCTGGTGTGGATAGTGTAGACCGTCTTTTGTCCTTTCTATTTACATCCACAATTCCTTCCCCAAAGTGAAACTAACCATTCCACCTTCTACAACATCTCTGGCCATCTGCTTATCTGGCTTTCCCACTAGCCCAGGGATCAGTTAAGGCTGGGGGTTGACTCTGTACTCCTCGTGTCTCATACACAGTGGGCTCTCACTGTCCCACTGTGTGGATTTATAGCAGATTCCTCTTCCTCTCATAGAGGGTTCCTATAAACCTGACTTAGCTCTCTTTGGCCATCCTCACAAGTCTGATTCCCTGTGAGTTAGAGCCTGTTCTTTTGATAGAAGCCAACAATATTTAGGAAGAATAACTTCTTTTTTATTTCCTCCTTATTATATATAGGCTTCTAAATCTTTAACCCTTTCATATATTTCCCTTATCCTAAATCCTACCCTCATTTGAACTCTGAATACATCATTGGTTCATGACATTGACAACTTGTGCATTGTAAAAGTTAATAATAATGTGTTTTATCCTATTTTTATTTGTCAAAAATTATTCTCATGTGTATTATATAACGAGAAGAGTAGCAGAGCCTCACGGATATTGATAATATCTGATTCACTCCAGAGTGATTCTGGGATTTTTGCTGGGCCAGCCCTCTGGCCCATGTAGTGGGGGCTGTCTGGTGTCTCACTGCAGTACCCCCAACCTTCCATCCCCTTGTTTAGTGGGGTGACAGCTTGCTTCGGTGCTCAAATCCAGCCCTCAACCTTACTGAGCTCTTCTTCCACGGCAGTCAGTCCCTGAATAGTTACAGTGGACACGGTGAGGTGGTGGCCACACATCAGGGGTGGGGTGGAGATGGGAGTCGAAGAGAAAGGGGAGCTCCCAGCTGCATGACTGTCAGGGGCTTCTGGTGGGGGAATCTGACAAGAGTCAGGAGGTGAGAGGAAGACCAGCTGCTTCGCAGCTATTTATAAGACTGTCATATGGGGAAGTGTGTCTGGCCGGCAGAAGCAAAGCGGGGTGGCCGACTGAACTGGCTCCTTATTTAGCTTGATGACACACACGCAGCCAAACTGCGAGAACCCACTCTGTGTGGAGACACCTGGTCAAATCTGCCTCCGGCGGATAGTGGGAAAAAATTTTGACATTTCTCAATGGAATTGAAAAAATGGCAGTGCAATTGTGTTTTCAGCAAGAACAATGAAAATCTTCTGCCTTCTTTTCTTTGCCTACTTGATCTCTTTGGCCTTCCATCAAATGAACCGGTACTACCCATATCTCCTGCATGCAGGAGTCTAGGACCCAGCCTGATAGCCTTCAGCACTAACTAGGAAAGAATAGGAGTGGAGGTAGACTCTTCTTTAAGCTGGGCAGGAGCAGCCAAAGGCTGGAGATTTTAAAAAAACCAGTTAAATAGCAGGAAAGAGTGTCTGTTGGTCTCCTGGAGTGGAGAGAGGTTAATAGCATGGTGCAGTTGAGGTACGTTTGGGGACTGATAGTATTTAATGTGTTTATTATTGATTTGGAGAAGCGAGTGGATAGTAACTTACTGAAGGCTGTGGAGGGCACTAAGTTATTTCACTTAGTAAACACCACGGAGAGTTATGGAGAATTCAGAAAGAATTTTCCATGGAGTAAAAGAAATTAGAAATGAAAATGTCTTGTTAGATGATATATTCCATCCCAATGGGCCAGCATAGAATTGTTACTGACAATAGGAAATATTTCCCAGAATTTAATTCCACTTCAATTTTTAAATGCCTCGAATATGCTCACCTTCCCCTGGGAATTTGGAAGTTTCGTCTCTTCCCTAATGCCTATCTCAAGTTTTTTTCTTTAAATTCCTATTATGCCTCAGAGGTATCCACGGGGATGAGTGCTGTTTGTGGCACTTTCTGTATAATGCAATAAAAGCAGACTATTAACGTTCCTCCTAGCTGATTCTGCCCCAAAGCAACTGTTTCATTTTTTTCCTTAAACTGTTTTGTCATTATTCATTTGCCTATTTCCTCAAATCCTGGTAGCCACCCCGTATCCAAAGACTCCTTCTGGGTCTCAAAACTAGGCTGGTTCCCAGGCCTAGCAGGTTGTTCTGTACCTCATCTTCATTTCGACAGGGAATAATATTCTGGAGATATTATACAAACATGTACGTATACAAATACCTATTTTGCATGCCTGTCTAATACAATGGTCTGTGGCTGAAGCTCACAGTCCTAACAACCATGTTGCTATATTACGGTATTGAAAACTCATTTTGCAAATGCATATATTGAAAACTCATTTCTAATTTGCCATCCAGGCTCACTACCAGCATTTCAGAGCTCCAAGTGTCTACCTAGATTTACCTATTTATGTTTCAGCTTATTATCTCCCAGCAAACACTTTTGCTATTTTCAATTCCCAGAGCAGGGAGTTTTAGGCTGCATGGAGCATTTCTTATTGTTGAAAATATTCTTGAACGTGCCTAGAGACGAAGAGCTGGAGGCGAGATGGCTCTTTAAGTAAATGTAAAGTGAAAAACATAGTTGATACTTCTTATCCTGAGTGTTTGACTACAACGGGAACATAGGTAAACATGATTTGAGGATGCAGTGTTTATGTGTCCAGACAAGACAATGGAGAAGGATCCCAATGTGTTAGCCAAAATTCAATCATTTTTCTCCCCATTGGTAGTATTTTTCCATTTACACCCCTCTGAGATCATATATAACCATCGACTGACCTCCCTACTCCAAAGTTTAGACAAAGAAGTGATGGAAAACATGAAGGAGACAAACTTCCACTTCTGTTGTGGTATTAGCAGAATTTTAATGTTTCCACTGTAGAAGAATAGGCTCTTACTTAGAGGTCTCCCTGCATTGCCTGCTCTCTGGGAGGAAATTGGGTACTCCCAGCCTGCGAAAATAGGCAGGCTTGAGGAATCATAGAACCATAGATTGCGGGAGCCAGTGTAATCTACAGGTCATTTAAATTAACCCCTTCATTTCTGGATATGGGACAGAGCTGAACAGGGCTTACAATCTTTGAATGTAAAAAACAACTCTGGCAACTCATCCTTAAGTAAAAGGGTCAAGTAAAATACTTGACAAATGTAAATAAAAGAACTACCACTCTCTCAGTAGTTGCAGTACAAGGGGAACTACTAGCTTGCTTAAAGTATAAAACAGGACAGCCAGCCTCATTCGTGTCTCAAAAAATCAGTTTTTCTCTCCCTGCAAATGTGCCTTCTCAGGCCAAGTGTGGAAGTTTGAGAGGGAATACATAAGGAGCTTTGGAGGAAAAATAGGATTTTAGCCCAAATCCCAAACAATCAGCCCAATCAACACTAACAATTATAAAGTGATAGATGTAGCCGGATCATTCTTACATCAAAATTGAATAAATCTCAAAAGCCATTGTCCAGAGCACATTTATTTATGAGTTAATAACAGAAAATGAGCTTCTCATTTTTTGGACTATTTCCAATCGTCATTTCGGTGTTGATGTCTGCAGGATCCTGTGGCATGCCACCCGTCCCCCTTTAGCATGGAGGTCTTCGTCCCAAAGCTCCCAGGAGCTGAATGGAGGTGGTGACTGATAGCTTTCAGCCACTCTCTGCAGGAGTTGGGCTGGGACCAGAATGAGCTGCCTTCCCTCAAGTCACTTCCCCTTCAGGAAACAGCCCGTAACTGTTCAGTTTCAACCTCCAACAAGGGTTTATGCTGACAGCGCTCCTCGTTGGACTTCTGCACAGTCCTTCTCACAAGCTGCTTCCTGGGAAACCTTCCCTGAGATGGAAATACGTAACAGGCATTAGTGTCTCCATTACAAAAGTAGAGTAATGGAAGCTTGGGGCAAACACTTCTCTATTCATAGTACTTATCAAATTTTATTGTTTAATTATAACTGTTTCCCACTCCAATCAGAAACCATTAGAGTTACTGAAGCACTTCCCCAAAATTCATATCCCCCAGAGACGCTACTCAGCGCTATTAAGTCCAGGCTGGGGTCCCGGTGGGTGCATTTTTAACAGTTTTTTTTATTAGTACATGAATACAGTACATAATGGTTACATTCCTTGACACATCTGAATTCTTTTTTTATCCCCTCCTCACCCTCCCCTTTCCCTGTATCTCTTGGTCTTCTTCCTTTGTGCAAAAGGTCTATCTCCCTTTTTCCTAATGTCTACCTTTTATTTTCCTCTTTATTTATACTTTATGTTTCTCATATAAGAGAAACCATGCAATATTTAAGCTTGTGTGTTTGATTTATTTCACTTAAATGCTTCCAGGTGATTCAGAGGGCTGGCCTGGCTTTGGAACACCTGGGAAGAAGAGTCTAGTCTTTCTTGGTTGTTATTTTGTCCCCTGAATTTAAGACAATTCCTGGCATATGGCAGCACTTCACAAATGCTGAATGAATGAAAGTTCCTAACAAAGCTCTAGAAATCCTGGCCCATTGCTTTCACTGCTGATGGTATTAAAAAAACAAACAAACAAACAAAAAACTTCCTTTGCCATATCTTAATCATCACTCCTTTGGCAATTATTTATTTACCTTCTCCTTAAAATTCCTCTCAACAATGGCAACAAAGATGAAACCACCCAAAAAGCTGCATACTAATGGGCTCTCTTAATAATTTTGCCACCAAAGTATATTGCACACTCTCCCCTGCCATCCCCCACCTTGGAGTCATCTGTGCTAAAAGATGATGGATACGCATATTAGTCTCTGGTTGTAATGAACACATCCATTATAAAAGCAATAGTAACTGCAGCGGGACTGTGTGCTACGTGAAAACATCTCTAGTGCCTTGTAAACACCTCCGCCTTCTGGCAGCCCTGCTGTGGGCCTATTTACTGCCTCCTCTATGCAAGGTAGCTACTGTCTAATTATACACAACTGGCTTGGTTAATCCTGTACAATAATAATTAAAAACAATTCGTATTTTTTTTTTCTTTTACTCTCTTTATTAACTTTAAACTTTTAAAAGCCTCAGAGGTCCCGGTAGAATCAAAAGCTTATTAAAATATCAAGACATGTGAGCCTTTTCAAGTGCATATTATTACATTTGTTTTTGTTAACATGACAAGGCCCGAAAGAAACTCAGCAGACTTTTGTAGATCAAAACGAAGGCATTGTAAGAGAAACTAAAGTGCCTGTGCAATGTCACCCATAGTCATAAAGAAAACAGCAGGCTCCAAGGAGCCTCCCTTAGCAGTTGCCCAGGAGAGCAGCCTGGGAGAGCAGGGCAGCGTCAAGGCAGAAAGAGCAGAGTTGGGGGAGCCCCTCTACCTCCACTGCTTGCAGCCTGTAGCCTTTCGCGCTGTCTGCAGGGAGGCTCACCTGGGCTCTGGGGTTTTGATTGCCTTAGTAACCCGGCCTGTGGAACTGAGTGTCGGATCCAGGCTGTAGACAGGAGGATTGAAGAGAGGGTGGGAAGGGAGAAGACAATCCCGGGCACTGCTGGAAGACTCCAAGTGAACAAGGTGAAGGTGGCTGCTTGACTTGTGGGGTACGTAGGCTCAAATCTTACATAGGTTCAAAAATCCACGTCTGCATAGTGGAAACAGATGCAAAGAACACTTTACAGGATTTTCTTTTCATGGACCCATAAGTAAAGCTTCCTGCGTTATGCTCCAGGCTGCCCTTCTTTGATTTTCTTTCCTTTTTGGGAAATAACCTTTTGCCTTATTTTGCCTCTTTCCAGGTGAGGGAGGTAGGGAGTTAGAACAGAGTTGTGTACATGGTATGACTGGGCCGCTGGCCTCCCTAAGGTGGCCTCGTGCCCTAAAGGCTCTCAGGTCAGCCCTGGTGAGACTCGTTACTATGTCCCAGAGAGAACCCTTCTAATTCCCTAACCAAGAAAGCAGTTCACATATTCTACAGAGTATCAGGCATTAGACCAAAGTGTTCGGAGTGACGGGGGAAGGAAAGATTCCCTTGCTTACCCGTACTGACTAATGAGCACTAAGTAATTTTAATTGGTCTCCTGAAGCAGAGGAGAGTGTGAATCCATGTAGGCCACACAGAAGCAATTACTATTCTCTGCAAAGAATTATGTGTTGAGCACCTTCTTGGGTCAGGCACTGAGCTAGGTGTTTTACAAATATGTAATCTCCTACTTGAGGCAGGGAACTATATTTTACTCAAATTTGAGTACCTAATACAGTGACTGCACTTAGTACATATTTATTAAATGGATTAACTCCTTTATAATTCTCACAATAACCTCACATGGACATTAATATTCCCCTTAAGGAAATGCAGAAAGTGAGGTTTGGCAATTTGCCCAAATCCTTGCTTCAAACACATTCTTTTCTCGGCTTTCAGGTTATGCTCTTATCTCCACCATACCCCTCCTTTGCCAGTCCCTCTTTCCCCCGCCCCCATCTCTTCATTTTACAGTGTCTCTCTCCCTCTCTCTCTTTCTCTCCCTTAGTGACCTTATTGAATCCCATGGCTTTAAATACCAAAACTCCCTCATTTACGTTTCCAGACCAGACGTCTCTCCCACACTCCAGACCTGTACACGCAGCTGAGCAGCATCTCTCATCTCTGTTTGGAGGTCTACTGAAGATTTTGATCTCAACATACTGAAAAGTAAATTTCTTATTTTTCTTTACCAAACCTACTTCACAAACTCAGTGATGGCAACTTTACCCTTCTTATTGCTCAGACCAAAAACCAGAAACCTTCTATTTTTTGAACCCTATTTATTGTGTAGCTTCAAAACATGCTTGGTTTTGGACCTCGTCTTGGTCCTCCCATGTTGACTCCTTGGATGGAAACTCCATTATCGCTTGCTTGAATTATTACAACAACTAACTGGTCTCCCTGTCTAACCCCGCCCCATAACAGTGCACTTGGATCATACCACTGTGACTCGAAATATTTCAGTTCCCCCCATTTCACATAGAGGGAAAATGTCAAAATCTTCAACAGTTTACACAGGGCCCAGGATGACCCACCGAACTTTCTTATCTGTCAGAACCATCCCGGTTCTTTCTTTCTGTTTTGGCTGTTTCTGCTATGCAATATACTCTTCCTCCAGAAAATCACAAGGCTAACATGCTTTTAACTTTTGTGTGGTTCACAGTTTCTGTGGCCTCTAGGATAATTTTACTTAGCAACTGAGACAAAGACAGAAATTAAAAGTATGTGGGAACTTATAAAAACTTGCCACTATCCTCACATCCATGCATGAAGTCTCTTGAGCACAGTGTAGGCCCAACCGGTCAGCTATTGCTGCGTACGAGCTTGCACGCTAGTTGCACACAGTAGAAATGTGAACTGGTCCACAACAGATTAGAGTTTAAAAAAAAAAAAAAAGAAAAATCTGTCTCCCTGATACAGTGAACTTGAGAAGAACTAAATTTTAGAGAGATTGTTTGACGTAAAACTTGGAAGTTAGGGAAGAATTCTCTCCATTGTCTCCAGCTAACCTGACACTTTCATGCTCCTACAAGTTCGTATCCTATTTTTTTCTCAATTTTCATCCAGGACCTTTATTCTTTTTTCCCCTAGAAAGTTGTATGTGATCTACTGCGTTAACTTGGAGAGGGAAGGGGGAGAGGTAGAGCTACAGAGACAAAGAACACAGCTGCTAATCTTGACAGTGGCTGCTTCTGTTACTGAAACTGGGAATTAAGTGAATTGCAGAGATTGGATAGAATTAGCAAGCTGTTGGATGGCTCCTCTGGGAAGCGCGTCCAGCAGAGCTGGTAGGGACAGGGTTTTGGGGGGCAGGGATGGTACGAGGCGCTCCCTGAAGACCCCGTGGGTGAGCATTTGCCCTGGTCCAGCTGAAGCTGCAATCAGCTCTCCCTTGAGCTGAGGAGGCTTAGTTTCCCCGGCTTTGCCCTTTCTCAGAATCATTCCCTCCCCTAGCAGCAGACATTTTCCTCCTTTTCATTCTATCACCTGTAGTAAAGTAGTTATCTTGATCAGGGAAGCATGAAGGGCTCTGACATTTTAATTATCATCTGTCTTCTTGAACAACAAGAATAAGAGGAAAAACAAATCCCCTAAGAGTTACCTGCTGGAGGGTTTTGCCAGGTCTCGTTTTACCTCCCTCTTGTTGTATAGTTAAGCAGGTCTGGGCTGGGACTTATGGGAGGAGGCCCTACGAAAATGCACAGCTGAGTGTAGCTGAGTGTAGCTGAAGATGGACCTCGAGAGGCTGGGCCACGAGAGATCAGGACAGCATCTTCTTGGTTCTGGGACTTAGCCATTTGTGGATCCTAAAATCGTTACATAATTTCTCTTTGCCTCTCCTAATCTGAAAACAGGCTAATATAAATACACTAGAACAATGTGAGGATTCAATGTGTGTGTGAAATGTCTATAAAGCCTGTAGCACAGTCAGACACCTTGGAAGTGCTCAGACAAAGGTAGCAGGTGCTTTGGGTGCATTATGCTTCATTTTACCAATTTCTGTATCTTTTTTTTTAATCTCTGTCTCAGTGTATTAAGCAGAACAATGGTCTCCCCAAGATGTCCACACATTAACCCTTGAAACTGTGATGTGTGGTTACATGGCAAAGGGGAATTAAGGTTGCAGATGAAATTAAGATTGCTAATCAGCTGACTTTATTGCGGATTATCCAGCAAGGCCTGATGTAATCACGGGATCATTAAAAGCAGAAAGAAGGACAGAAGGCGGGATCCGAGTGCTGCCACATGAGGTCTCAAGCCCTGCAGCTGGCTTTGAAGATGGAGGAACAGGACCACGAGGTAAGGATGTGGGCAGCCTCTGAAGTTGGAATGACAAGGAAATGGATTATTCCCTGGAGTTTCCAAAAAGAAGGAAATCCTGCTAACACTTTGACTGTAGCTCTCTGAAACCCATTTTAGATTTCTGACCTCCAGAAGTGGGAGATAATGAACACGTATTATTTTAAACCACTAGTTCTCATTTGTTCTAGCTGCAACAGGAAAGTAAGCATAGTTCAACCCATCTGGTGTTTTTAAATCTATATATAGGCAAGTTTCTCGCTTAATAGTCGTCACAGTGAGCACACATTCACGGGGGTCCTGCCATGTGCGGACCTTGTTCCAGGGTCTCAGGGAGAATGAGAGGAAGCCAAGTCTGTCTGCAAGGACTAAGTCCACCTAAATGGAGAGAATGAACACAGATATGAAATTCTTTTTTTTTTTTTTTTTTTGATATGAAATTCTTGATACACAGTCTCTTAAAGGATTTGAGGGGAAAGGTGGCGCTCACTGCAGGGTGTAAGTTTGAGGAATTTTCTAGGATCTGGATATTCACAGGGTTGACATCCATATGAAAGACTTATGTGTGTTTCGCGATGAGCGTGTGAAGGAACGCAGTCGGTTTGACTTCTGCCTTTCTGACAGACAGCGAGCTGGGATGGGGATGTGCCTTAACTCCATTGCTCCCTAGCTGACAACCCTAAGATTTATAACTTTTGTCATCTTCTTCTGTAAAACATGAAAAACAGAGGAAGAAGTTTCAAGAAGATTAATTCAGACATGATCTATGAAGTACTTTGTAAACCATCAAGATAATGTTAGAAAAAGATTGTTTTCTCCTAATCTCTTTTGTAAAATTTGGTAGCCTGTATCCAAACTGGCCTCCTGGAGGGTTAAACCTAAAAGCTAATGCAAGTGACCTCTGGCTTAATCCAGAGACTGTCAGATAAAGACCAAGGTCCCTTTTGGGAAACTGTTAATCACAAACAAATAGCAGACATTTCTGGAAGCACTAGAAGAGGGCAACTTCTGGAAAAACACTTCTAGGAAGTAGAAATCATTGCTTAGTTACACAGCATGTGCTTACATAGCATGTGGTAGGAAAAGGCAGGACTTGTGTGACCCTGTCTGTGTAGAAGGAACCGACTCCACCAACGTGGGGACATCAGGGCAGCACTCACTCTACATGTGCTCTCTCCAGGGGTGCAAGCCTGTGCGGAGGTACAGCCTCAAGCTTGGTCTTCACAAGGAAGTACAGATGAATCCCCAGTGCCCAGATCCCAGGGCAGTGTCTAGTGTGACACCATTTCTATTTCTTCCCCAGTCCGTGACCATGAATCTCATGGGCTAGTGGACACTGTTGGACCATCCCAGAAGGCCCTTGCAAACTGGACAGCAACAGATCCCGAAGTGTGATTCTGAACCACCATTAGCAGCAACACCTGTAAAAAATGCAAATTATCCTCCCCGCCACGCCTACTAGGTCAGAAATTCTGGAGGTTTGGTCCAGCACTGTGTTTCCTCAAGTCTGCTGGAGGATTCTGATGCCTGCCACAATTTTGGTACCACTGCTGTCCAGTTATTTCTTCCTGAAGAGTGTCCTGGTACCTCTTCCTCATCTTGGGCTGCATAACTCTTTCCTTTGGTCTTCTGGTTATGTGAATTAACATTCCTGGTTTTCTACCACTGACAGTCTGATGACTTCAGGCATCCCTTAGTCCTAGGAAAATAAGGTGGTTGTTTTCACCAGAGAAAGGATTCATTAATGCCGTGTGCTCTTTCTCTCTGCCATCTCTCCTGCTGACCCCGCTGTCCATTCTTGGCATTACATTCTCACCTCAGAACTTTCGTAGCCTGTTATGCTCCACTGACACGTCTTCCAAACCATGGAAAGCAAAGAACATGGACTTAGCATCAGGCTGAGCTGATTCAGTACCAGCTTCTCTATTCTCCACCCTTTAGTTTATTCAGCTATTTGTTCATCTTTGCCTATACCATACAACAAACTTTGGGCAAGATGTTAGGATACCAAGATAGATAGGTTGACAATTTACTTAACCAGCTATTTCTGAGGTTTCTCCTCTGTAAGAATAAAATGAAATCACAGATTAAAAAGTGTGTAGCAGGGCCGGGGATTTAGCTCAGTGGTTAGAGTGCTTGCCTTGCAAGCATGAGGCCCTGAGTTCGATCCCCAGTACCAAAAAAAAAAAAAAAAAAAGTGTGTAGCAGCCAAATGTGGTGGTACATGCCTGTAATCTCAGTGCTCTGGGAGGCGGGGAACTTAGCACCTTGGCAAGAACTCATCTCAAAACAAAAAAACAAAAAGGGAGTAGAGGGCCTAGAGGTGTAGCTTGGTGTGGAGACCCTGGGTTCAATCCCTAGCACCAAACAAACAAACATACGTGTACCACAGGCTTGGATCACTCGACAGACACTTGTTCCTTTTCACATTTTTTTTTTCTCTCCTTGATTAGACTACTATAGTCAGGCACTGGCCATGTTGCTTTGCAGCTCAGGCACCTTCAAAATGCTCTTGTTGCTTATTCACAAAGCACTCACTCCTTAGCCCTGAATTGGTAGTTCTTGCTTGTGTTCCAGACACACCCTATAAATTCTCTGATCCCCAAATGTGTTTGCAGTATCTGTCTCCTCCTCCTGGAATGCATCCCCTCTCTCATCTTCCCAGGAAAACCTCCGTGAAGTATTTCAGATGTCAATTGCTCTAAGAAGCCCTCTTTGATCTCCTTAATTGAACCTGAATATGGCTCTTTTCATATTCTCTAAACTTTTCATGTTTTTAGGACACACACTTATCCTAGAGTCCTTGCAGGACCTGTCAGAAATTAAGGGCTATATACCAACTTCGCGCAGCAAACATGTTAGGAGATTATAGCACTTAAATAAGGAAAGCACAATGATAGAGAAACATACAAGGCTCTGTGGGTATAAAGACACCAAATAAAAATCTTCAGAGGAGGAGGAATAGTTTCTCGTGATGAAGACACCAAGGATGGGAGATTTTTGCTAGGTGAACAGCTTTGGGCAATGCCCAAATTAGGGATTTGAGATTCACATGGTTTTTTTGGTTTTTTTTTTTTGTTTTTTTTTTTTTGGTGCTGAGGATCAAACTCAGGCCTTGTGCTTGCAAGGCAAGCACTCTAACCACTGAGCTAAATCCCCAGTCTGAGCTTCGAATTTTCTAAGAACGGAATCAAATCAAATACCTACAGGTGTGAAGAATAGATGGCAGGAGTGAATAAGGCAGGCAGGTGTGAAAAACCCCACAGACCCAGATTATGCACCACTCACCTGAGGCAGAGTCCCTCCATTCCAGCCTAGCGTTTCAGGTAGAGACACACGCCACGTGTTATCGGACTTTCCAATTGTGTAACAGGAGCCAGAACTTAGGATTTTTAGCTAAAATCTACTGATTTTTAAACGCTAGCACTTTATTCATCCTTTTAAAAAATTTGCCGATGGGCTCGACCAGCCACTGGGAGCGATTGGTGAGCTCCTTCTGTCTCAGCGATTCTGGGAGCCTCTTTAGACCATGCTCAGTGATACCTTCTGGGTGGTCCCTGGCCACCAGCACTTGTGTCCCCATTGTTCAAGCTGCCACTGCAGTGAGACTTGACACGGAGATTGATGGGCTTCCCTACTGAACCTCTGCAGGGATCTACTCTGATATCGTGAGGACTTGGGAAAGTGCAACATTTCAAAGCCAAGAGACTGTGAGTAGTCCAATTCTCCTTACCACTTGTGATAGTGATATAGCTATTTCTTCGTTGTGGCAAATCACGTGCTGGTTTTTGTGATCCTGAGGTGCTGGTTTTTGTGATCCTGGGAGGTAGATGTGTAACAGGTGTACTTAATTTTAATGACACGAATTTTAAGAAGAGTGTTCGGTTAATTACTTAGCAAGCAACATTGTGTATTAAAAGGTAATATTCTTACTAAATTTAAAAGTAGAGCTATTGCTAAAATTACTCGAATTTTTCACCTTTAGTTGGGCATTGTTCTTAAACCAATATTTTAAGAGAATTAAAACGTGCTCTACAACATATACCTTCATCACCAAAAATGCATGTACAGGCACGAACACACACACACATGCTCATCTACTAACTCACAGTTAGACATGGTGGGGTCTGTTTGCCCGAGATTGATTTTTCCTCTTCGTTACTTTGACTTTGCTTGAGAGCAAAGGAAACGTTCAATGGCTCATGTATCTTAATGATTAAAATTACTTCAAATGGGAATAGTACAATTTTAACACTGATGGCTGTAAATATTAATTAATGCAATCTTTGTAAAGGAGAAGGGCAATTTTGCTTGAAATGTTACATAAGAATGTTTATCCTTGTGAAAATTTTAGAATACTTTTATTGAAATATCAATCAGAGGGCTGGGGATTTAGTTCAGTGGTTAAAGTGCTTGCCTAGCAAGCGCATGGCCCTGAGTTAGATCCCTGGTACCAAAAAAAAAAAAAAAAAAAAAAAAAAAAAAAAAAAAAAAAAAAAAAAAAAAGGAAAAGAAATATCAATCAGAAGCCATATAAAATCTTATGAAAATAAAAAAGATGCTTTAAATTCTGGTCTGTTTATTTCTCCCAGCTAAGTTGCTTCTCTACAAAGAACGCTACTGGGACAAAAAAAAAAAAAAAAAGGTGAAAGTAGACCAAGAAGCACTGTGGAAATTAATAAAAGCCCAGAGTGCTCTTCTTAATAGAAGGTATCCTCTATGTTTCCAGAATGTTCACAAGAGAATGAACTCAATGTTATACAAAATGCTGTCATGCAGCATTTAACTTCTAGAGGATTTCTACACGGTGAATGTGTTCTGATTATTTTAGTGAAATTGTCTACTTATGTAATGGCTTTGAACTAGTTAAATCCTACATTTCTTAAAATGTGATTTAGAGGAAAGGAAAAAAACACAGTTCTAAGCTACATTTTACTTCTGTCTAGTTCTGCAAGATTTTTCAGCTTTTTAAGAAAAGAGAATTAGCATAAAGTATTTCCTGGGCATCTCGTAAGGCTGAAAACTGAAGAAAATTGGAATAATGGCCTCTGCATTTGGTTTCCTTCCTCTGTAGCTGAAAACTCTTCCATATGTTTGCTGTCTTACCCTCCTCACCCCCTACTCAACCCCTTTTTGTTTTCTGGGATGGCTGGTATTGTCCTGCTTCTCTGTCTGGGTTGGGGCAGTTTTGGAGAACAGTGCACCAGAAATTTCACTCGGACCGAAGCAGAGTGTGTTCCCCTAACTGGGACGGAGGGCCTTGTGGTGACTACATCACCTGGAATGTCATAGCTCAAATCATTTACATGGGTACGGAGTACATTTTGTCATTTGCTTCCTGAGATCCAGAATCCTTCTTAGCCTTCCAGAGACTCAAGGAAGAAAAACAGTTCTTTGGCTGTGAGCAGCAACAAATGTGGTTCCATGCAGGAGGGAGGAGACAGCCCTGGACCTGCTCAGGGCCAGACCTCTGCAGGGCCGCTAATTACCATTGACAATAATGTGGCTGCTTTTTTTCAAGCCTAGAAATGGACATGCCAATCCAGCTGCGCTCAGACTATCTCAGGAAGACTGAGTTGTTTATGTCTCAGCACCTGGATCAAATTAGAGCTTGTTAAGGTGCATCTGAGAACCACATTGAGTGGACTCACCTCATACCAGGAATGATTTAGTGCTGAGACCCAATGAAATCCTTATTTCATCCAGAATCAGGACACCAATTACAATTTAAACCCCTATCGCTCACTGTGTGAGGTCCTTTGTGATGGCAAAGACCATCTCTAAAATTACTGCACTCTAGACTCAGGTTTAATTCATACATCCCAAAGCAAATGGTTTAAATACTATCCTTTAGCATCTCCTGTACTTAATACTTACTACTAACTTTTCTACTTAGTTGATTATCTTGGTATTCAACTGTGCTCTTATATTTGGTGTTCCCTCTTTTTCTATTTAAAACTGTTCTCAGGAATGATCTGGACTTAGTAATTTCTAAGAATTAGAGCAAGTGCGTTTCTCCTTCCAAATGTGTGTATTCACCTGTAGTAACAAGCATGCCGAGGTAAACGTCAATGATTAGAAGTTCGTCTGCTCAAATAGGACTGGAGTGAACTTAGATGTGTCCTAACCATTTTAGTCCTTTCCCCATCCAATCTCTGTTGGGGACCTGACACCTTCCCTTACTGGAATAGCCTTGAATGGCTAGCCACTGGCACGATGGCTTTCCTGCCATATCTAGCTAACCGTGTAGGGGTCCTCTGCTTTTGCCGCTTCCTTCCATAGGACTCCTCTACCCTGCAATATACGAGTCCAGAAACTTATGTCCTCAAACACACAGAACAAAACAATAATAAAGAATCATGAAGGTCAAGGAGCTAAGATTCACAAATCTTGACTCCTGCTTCGGTAAAATGTGGGTTGCCATGGTGATAGGAAGGGAGGGATTAGGAAAAGATGAGGATATACTATAAAACTTTGAGAATGTTTCTTTCTCTGAGTCTAGTCTGACCTGGGATATTGCTTGATTTTCATTACATGATGAAAGATGGTCAGTAAACATAGCTGGATTTTTTGTCTTATCATCTCTGGCTTCCCTGTATGAGCCTGCCTCCTTCAAAGCACCAGACCTGCCAGTGGGCTTATGCTTCTATGGTCAGCATTCTGAGTCTTCTTTCTCATCGTGAAAGCTTCATCTAGGATGTGGATGATTTGAGTAAGAGAGAGTATGCTTGGGGTTGTGTTCTGTGAGTGGAGAAGGTAGTCCTTGTTCCATCCTCACGCTCCGCAACAGGAAGAGCAGGGGACAGAGTGGGCCTCTTCCTAAAGGGTGCAGAAATAAATGCTTTCGAACTATCTCTTGCTACTTAAGCATTCTTAGTCGAGAGCCACAAGTCTCTTATGCAAAGAGAGATGACCAGAATGACCATCACAACCTATTCATCTGTGTTTAGGGACCCAGAGTCACAGGAGAAATTCTAAGAAAATTCTAACCATTAATTTGACTAGAAGAATTTGGTTCCAAAAGTCTCCATGGGGCCTCTTGGTCATGGGTTGCAGTGACTTTTGTCCCTCAAATTTAAGTCTGTATCTTAAGTCTGGCACTTAGAACCTCATGCTAGTGTTGACACTATAGGTCCTAACAGCCAGAAGCATGAAATGACAGAAAATGGTCGACACAAGAGCAAAAGATAGGCATCTTCTCCCTAAAGTCTGGAGCTCCCCCGGCCATTTATCCTGCTATCTAGACCCCAGTTTGGATCCACCCGGCTCTCTACAAGGGAAACCAGAAGAGATGCAGATTTACTCACACACGGGAAGAGATCTGGCTCCTTGTCATACCAACTGTGTGAAAGGGGACAGAGCCACAGGGGATGCGGTGGGGGCAGGAGACAACGGTGCCTTCTGAGGAAATCCGAAGGGAATGTTTGTGTAGACAGATGAGGTTCAAACTTCTTTATCTGTATTGTATCCCAATGACACTTGGAGCCCACTAACCTAGCAGCACCTGGGGTGTTGACCAATAGCCCTCTTCCTCCTGGTTCCTCGCCCCTTACCTCTCCCGGACGCCTCCAAACTCCTGCTGGCCTCTGTGACATTTTCAGAAACCTTAATGGTTTGTGAATGGTTCAGGAAGTCGTATCAGCCTGTGGAGGGGGCCAGTAGAGGCTGCGGAGAATTTGAGGGCACAGCTCCTTAAAGCTTAGATAGTAAAACTTTTTCCAAGATTGATCTTAGTGACTGATACATGAAAAAGCATGTTGGGAAATTTAAGATACAGTGAGTAACCAACACACAGTGAAAACAATGCAGTAGTTTCTACATTGGGAAACTCAACTACAAAAGAAACAAACTAAAAAGAATGTGTCTAAGTCTCAACTCGCCGCCCACCTTTGCTGCTCATGCCCTGTCCCACGCCATTGTGATCTCTTGCTTAAATTGCTGCAATAACCTTCCGAGTCAACTCCCTTTGTCTGTAGTTGCCGCTTACAGTTTATTCTCAACGCTGAAGCCAGAGATCCTTTTAAAATATATTAGACCACGTCGCTCCTCTGCTCGAAGTCCTGCAACAATTCCCTTGCACTTAGAGCCACAGCCAAAGCACTTACAAAGGCCCTGGAAGTCCTCTGTGCTCTGACCCCCGCTCCTCTCTGGCCCCGTCTCCTGTCCCTTCTCCCTTGCTCATTTCGCTTCTGCACTGCCCAGCTTTGTGCCTTTCGCTGGCTCTTCCCACTGACTTGAATGCTCTTACCCAAGATATCGATGCTCTTGATCGTTTTAATCAAGAAGCCCACCCGAGCCACTCTGTTTAAAATGGTCCTTCGCTTTCTCCCGGGCAGTCTCCTTTCCCCTTTCCCCTGCTTTACGTTTTTTTTGTCACCCAAAACACATATCCTTTCAGGAAAATATGTAATTTATTTGTTATATTGATTGTTTATTAATTCCCCTCCCCACTAGAATGTAAGCTCTAGAGGGTGGAAATACCTGTCTGTCTTGTTCACTGATCTGTCTCAGGTACATTCGGATAAGCTTAATATACCTTTATGGTGAATGATTGAATAAGCGAAATTATTCGTGGAAACTCATCTCTGGAGAAGACCTGTGCCCTGACAGATCTTAGTGCTGTGGAGAATAAGCCTATATCTTGCAGTCTGTTGTGTGGCTGGGTTCCGTCTGGGGATCAGGTGGCCGCTTAATGTGCTAGTGACCGTGAACAGTGTGTATGATAGACAACAGTGAGCTCCTTGAACTTTACCTTCCTGAAGGTGCCATAGGAACACATTTGACTGGAAAGTGGTGGGTCTGAAACGGTGCACAGGGAACAGAGCCCTGCACTTCCACTACCTTTCTGAAGTCAGGTCTAGAATGACATCTCCTTGGCAGAAACTCAGTCCCCACAGCCCTGACTAATGTTCCGTTAAGACCTTGAGGGAGCGGAATCATTTCTCCCAGGAGCCCAGAGGGAGCCCTGGCAGACAGACAGGCAATCCGTCCCTGCATGCTGGCAACTGGCCTCACCTCAACATCTGCTCCTTTCATTTTTCCTGTTACCACACACATGCCAATTAATTTTTAACTCCATTAGCATACACTTCCTGCCACACCACCCACCACTCTTGGTCCCTTCTTGGTGATCTTCCTTCAGACCTAGTTTCTTCAGAGGGAACATTCTCAGGGCGCAAGCCTCAGTGAACTTTACCAAGGAGTCCACATGTCAGTACTTCAACCTCAGCCCCCTACACACTCTTTAAATGCAAACTGCACACAGCACAAGACAATACACAGTTTATGGGCAGAAATTTTTTCTTGAAAACATGAATTGCTTACCATAGCAAAGAGGCCCTAATCCTGAATAAATCTCCCTGCCATCATTTACCCAGCCTAGTCTGGCCAGAGAAATTTTAGGATTGATGGCTATGCAGGGAAGGGACTGAAAGCCAGCCAGAGGCTGAAGTCTAGGGAAAGGCATTCTGGTGTCCCAAGAACTAAGGAAATATGGACATTCCTTACTTACCTTGATAGATGGGGCCTGAGAGGACTGTGTCCACCTCTGGAGTTCCTGAGAGTTAGGAAAGGAACCACACTGAATTGTTTTAGTGGCCTACTGGGAAAGGAGGTCAGGAGTTTCAAGGTTGTTTTGGGTTGGGCCTTTCAACTGAGCTGGTCTCACATCCTCCCTTGTTTGGGCCACACTTATATCCTCCCCTTAGACTTTTGGTCATTTTGCATTTCTACCTCTCACCCCAATTCCATCCTTCTTAAAGGCAAGCCATACCCCACCTGCACTCCCCTTTTATGCGCCCCTCCTTGAGTACCTTAGTCCAGGAAATCTACCATCTGGAGATTGCCTTCAATCCCCAGTCTCTTTCCCATGCAGTTTAACACTCTTGCTTTCAGCTATTTCAAACATATTCTTTTTCCAACTACTTTATCAAATCGTATTCTCTAGTCTGCAATGCTGATACAATGATGTTATAACAGTGAGACTTTCAGGAGAGGTGAAAGGAAATTTCAGTTAACCAGGATAGCACGACATTAAGGAATTAGGGTGTGGTTACATTGTGGAGAATTACGGTAGCCACAGTGGAGACAGACCTCAGGGAGTTTGCAAAGACGATCCACTAAATCAAGAGAAGACAGCATTAGAATTTCTATTTACATTTACTTTTAGATTTCATCCTCTTAAATTTATACAGAGTGTATGATTTATTAGACATGTATTGTACTAGTATAACAGTATACATGCACATATTTTATAAATTAATATAAATATATTGGAAAGAAAAAGACAAAATTACTTTAGAGATGGGATGTGCAGTTTAAAAGGCTTTGAGATGATTATAATAGAAGTCCAAACAGAAACATAAACACTTTGATCTGTTTACATATTCCCGAATGAAAAAAGCAGCAATCTGATTTTTAGAGGCAACAGTCGGCTGTATTTATCATAGATTATAACACAAAACCATTGTCATTTCTCGCTATGATGAATTCTATAACTTTTTAAAAATATGCCTTTTTAAAAGTTTTTTGACATGAGATTCTAATGTAGAGATGAGAAATCTGTTCATATTTATTGATTGTGGGGCCAGAGAACAGTGAGTACTAAGCTCTGGATAAAGGTAAATAAATGCAGTGAAATTAGATGGATCCTCTCAAGTTCTGAATTATCAAATGCAGCTTCCTGGATGCATGTGGGGTGAAAAAGTGAGGACCGAGTGCCTATTACACAGCAGGTTCAAGGGACTGATCTGAGAGCTGGTACACAGTTCATCTAATCTGAATACACAGTGAGGAGTGAACTGGCAGGTCTGAGTTGTTCGGTCCCTTTGTGTTTCCAAGAAAGGACTGGTCCTTAACTGGCTTTCTCTAGACAACGTCTGTGTCCTTGGAATTCCCCGCCTGACAAGAGTGTCTTTGTAGACCCAGGGCCTTGGGCCAGGATGTGTCAGCTTGGCCTTGGGCAGATAGGGACTGAGTAACCACAGTCAGCCATGGGCTACTTCATGCCCATGTGACTGACCCCCAGTAGGAGCTCCGGATGCCAGGCCCAGGTGAGATCGTAGGTTAGTAATATTCTGTAAATATTGTCACATACTGGTGCTGGGAAAATTAATCTCCACTTCCACTGGGAAGGGACAAGTGGAAGCTTGTGCCTGGTCTCCGCTGGACCCTGACCTATTTGCCTTTTCCTGTTACTGATTTTAACTTTTTTTTTTTTTTTTTTTTTTGTGGGCTGTTACTGATTTTAACGTGAATCCATTCAGTGTAATAAACTATAACCATGAATGAAACAGCTTTTAGAAATCCTGAGTCCTTTCTTTTAGTGAATCTTTGAATCTGGTGGTGATTGTGGACAGCTATAGAATAGTGTTGAGTATATCTATGAGGTGGACAAAAAAATCTATCAGGAAGGCACGGTGGCACGTTCCTATAACCCCAGCTACTTGGGAGGTTGAGGCAGGAAGATCACAAGTTTGAGGTCAACCTGGGCACCTTAACAAGATCTTATCGCAAAATAAAATTTAAGAAAAGACGGAGGTATAGCTCAGTAGTGGAGCACTTGCGTAGCTTTGGGCAAGGCCCCGAGTTCATTTCCCAGTACCACATGCATGCACACATATCTATCGCATGATCTTATTCCACAGAGTATGAAGATCCCCGAGGTCAAGCAGATTGCCTCAGACTGTACAGATGGGAAAACATTGAATATAGAACTGTTTGATATTAAGATGTATACTCAGAATTTCCTGAGATCAAATACTGGCTCTGTCCCTTACTAGCTGTGTGACCTTCTCCTTTTCCAAATCACTTAACATTTCTGTGTCTTCAGTTGCTTTCTCCCTAATACAGTGATGATAAAATAGTTACTTTCTCTATGTAGCAGAGATGATAAAAATAGCCTCAAAGGGCTGTTCCAGTTGTGAAGATTCAATGAGATAGTGCCTGTAAAGGTACTTAGAAAAGTGCTCGTTGTATGGTAAACACTTAGCAGTTATTAGTTTATGTAATTGGCACGATGAAAACAGTACTTAAAGCCAGATTTATTCTAAACTTGACACTAGCTATATCTGTGTGTGTGTGTGTGTGTGTGTGTGTGTGGGCACAAGTGCGTGTGAACGTGTTATGGTTTATACCTAGATGTCCTCCCAAAGCCCCATGCACTCATAGGTGGGGTTTTGGGGGATGATTGTATCTTGGGGGTGTGATACTGATGAGTTTATAGCTAAATGTGATGTTGGGAGATGGAGCCTGGTGGGTCGCTGGAGGTGTGGCCTGGAAGGGTTTATCTCCCTGGCTCCTCCATTGTCTTTCTGCTTCCTGTCAGCCATACTATGAGTGGTACTCCTCTGCTGGTCCCCTGTGCCATCCATCCTGCCTTGGAGGAAGCTGACTACAGACTGAAATATGAGCCACAATAAACCAGCAATGAGGAAAGTGACTAAGACTGTGTGTGGAACAGTCTATGTTCCACTCATATGCATATCAGCTATTCCCAAGTCTCATCTCTACTGTTCCTTCACATGGTCTGTTACTTCATGTTTTACTGGTCCAGTTTGACCCTATCAAACTGAAGAAAAAGATCTGGATGCTGTACTCTTTCTTTTCTTGGCTGTCATTTCCATGGCCAATGGTGACCATCCTCGCTAGAGACCAAAGCTCATGTTGATGGCAGAATGGGGAAGAAGAAAAGAACCTTGGTTCTTGAAGATATTCTTCAGCTGCTGAAGCCTTGAAGTCTTTCTTTTGGATTTCCAGCTCTATGAGATGATACATTTTGTTATTCTTTTTTGGTGGTGGTGCCGGGAATTGAACTCAGGGCCTTGTGCTTGCAAGGCAAGCACTCTAACCACTGAGCTAATCCCCAGCCCCATTTTGTTATTCTTTAAGTGATTTTGAGTTAGGATTTTTTTTTTTTAGCTTGCAGCCAAATGCATTTTAACTGATAGTTGAACCCCTTTGGTTGATTTTCAACTTTGCTACTCTGTTTTGGAAAGTCTAAAGACAGTGAAAGTTTTCCTCAATCACTAAGCATTCTTCGCTGGCAGGAAAGAGAAAACTATATCAAACTCACTTGACCAGAAAAGAGGTTATACTGGTTCGTGTGACATAAAATTCCGGACCGTCAGATGAGCCGCTGGTGTGCCTCGATAAGGGTTCTGGCTCCATTTCTCTTTTTTTTATTGTTCTTTCTCTGTTTAGGCTTAGGATGGCCTCATAAGATACCTAAGTGGCAGAATCTCTCTGTTGTTCTTCCAGAAGATACCTAACTCTTGGTGCCTCCATGTTAGATGGAGAACTACTTTTGTTAAGTGTGTGAGCTATAACAAAATACTACTAACTGCGTGGCTTATAAACAATAGTAATTTATTTCTGATGGTTTTAGAAGCTCAGAGTGCAAGATCAGGGTGCTAGCAGATTCAGCATCCACTTGCCATTTCATAGACAGCATTTTTGTGCTATATCCTCACATGCTGAAAGAGACGAGAGAGCTCTCTGGGGCCTCCTTCATAAAGGTACTAACTCCACCCTTGTGTTCCACTCGTCTCCCACCCGCTAAAACCATCATTTGGAGGGTTTCGATTTCAATATATGTATTTGGGGAGGGGGACACCAACATTCAATCTCTAACGTTCTGTTCCTGACCCCAGTTGTCCTTCTCACATGCAAGATTCCAACCTGGGAGGCCCCAAGTTTTAAATCACTCTAGCATGAACGTAAAAGTCTGAAGTCCAAAGTCTCATGTAAATAGCATCTAAATCATATTTGGGTGAGACTTAAAGTATAATTCATCCTGAGGCAAATTAAGCCCCAGCTGCAAAATCAAACATGTTATATATGTTTCCAAAACACAACAGTGTGACAGACACAGGATAAACACTGCCATTCCAGAAGTGAGAAACAGGAGGGACGAATGGAATGCCGGGTCCCAAACATGTCTGAAGTCCAACAGGGTAAATTCCATCAGACCTCAAGGCTTGAGAATAATCTTCTTCGGCTTGATCTTCTACCCTCAAGGCCACTGTGGTGTCTTTCCCACCCGCTGACCCACTGGGGGGGTGGACCTTGATGGGCAGAGGTTGGGACTCCGGGGCTCCAGGCAGCTCTGTCCCCGAGGGTACGCTGGGACCAGCCATGCTGCACAGGGACCCCTGAAGCTGGCTTTGGACAGCCAAGGAATGTGGCGGCAGGCATGGAGGGAGCGGAGCCTGCCGCGTGAGGCAGCCGCGTGAGGCAGCATGAGCAGCACCCACCACAGTTGTGCAGGTGCAGACACTCTCCTCTTTGCATTACTCCAGCGTCTCGGGTAATGGTTCCCGACTTCTGCACAAACAGCTGACTAGCCCCTTTCCAGCGGTACTTTAACAGTGTCTTGTCCTCCACAGACTTTCTCATTCTTTTCAATAAGGATGGGCTGAGGATATTCCAAATCCTTAAATTCTGCTTCCCTTTTGATTAACAATTCTATATTTAAGTCATTTCTTCTCTCATTTTACTATGAACAGTCAAGAAAAGCCAAGCTACACCTTTAGTACTTTGCTTAGAAATTTTCTCAGTCAAATATCCACCTCATAGTGCACAGGCTCCATGTTCTACCTTCCACAAAACACTAGAACATGAAAAAATTAAGACTCTGTCCTCATGATCTAATCTTTTAAAAAATGGCCCATCTCCTCATACCTATCACTATGGATATTATAATTTTAACACATGAATTTTGAGGCATAGTAGTGTGTAACAGAGATTCCCTGATCTCAGGGAAAGTGGGTGCTGGGC
>PVJO010018140.1:0-37413 GCA_004026905.1 Hystrix cristata | reverse complement strand
TGAGTGAAGACAGAGAAAATTCCAAATGACCGAAACAAACTTTCATAATTGTTTGGTTGAGTCTCTTTGTTTCCTAAATAATAACATTAAGCCTCAGGGAGACTAAGGGCCAAGGCACAGTCCAGAGCACAAGGCACAGTCACACACCTCTGCTGAAGCATGTGAGGATTTTCAATCACTTGGCCTGACTTTGAGTAATTTTTTTCTTTTTTATTATGTTAATCATTGTTTTTATTCTTGTCATGAAATCATTTAAGGCCATGTACCAAGGAACGGTCAGTTTACATATTTTCTATTGATTCATCTTCTTGCCTAGTCTCAACACTAAGTTACCCGAACAACATGTCTAGCTCACATCCATTATGTTGCATTTTTCATCTATAAAGTTTTTTCTTTCCCCCACTGTGTATTACAATCACATTTTCTGTAAAGGAGAAGGAGAGATTTGTCCTCATCAAAAGGTACAACTTTCCTGTGAATTCTTCATAAATATTTTCACCTAAAGGACTTACGATCTTTCGACACACAAAGCCCAAGTCTTGAGTTTTGGTCAAATAACTAACCCAGAGTCAACTACTTAGCATTTATTGAAGGCTTACTGTATGTTGTATAAAAGATCCAAGAGGACGCCCAAGTCCTTCCCCTACTCATTTCTGAATGCACCTTCCCAATACGCTCAGACTCTGCTTTACTAATCTGCTATGTTGCAAAGAAAACAAAGAGGCCTACGATATGAAACCAACCAAACTCTAGCAATGACACATGGAGTCAGAAGAGACATAATTGCTGTGAATTTGAAAGATCGAGGGAAAATGTGTGGAGATGATCACCATGCAAATGCTCTCAGGAGTACCAAGGTTTACATCAGGAGACTGGAGGAGAGGAAAGCATCACAACTATAAAACAAGAGATAGAGGATGAGTTTAGGCCTGTCAGAAGACGAGAGTGAAAGACCATTCTGACTAGAGTAGTTTGTCTGGGCAGGTGAAGAAATTTGAGCCAGAGAAACATCCTAAGATATACTGTGGAGTATCTTTTTTTGCCAAAGTGAGTGTACTGGTTAGAGGAACAAAAATCAATTAAAGATGCATAGAGAGAAAGGTTTATTTAGTAGATTTACAGGATCAGAGGCTCCACAATGGCTTCCTGCATACTAGAAAGCTGGAAAATCCGGTAACTCCTCGGTTCAAGAAGCTACAAGCCAGGGTAGAAGAAGGATTAAGCTTATTGCATCAGTCTAAGCCTGAAGGTCTGCTGTTCCCTAGAGAGTCACTGGCATGAGTCTGCATTGAATGCCTGAAGATTTTGGAGCCACATGTCAACAGGTTATGGCAGAGAATGCTCAAGTAGAATGCAGTTGTTTAAAATGCATTCTGACTTCTTTCTTCTGTTCCCTTTATTCCATCCAGGCTGCATATCGGTTGGTTGATGGTACCCACAACCAGGTGCCTCTCTTCCCCTCTGTTTGCTGGCCTGCATACTGGTCATTTCTGAAAACATCTCCCCAGTGCATCCAGACTCTGTTTTACTAATCTGCTAGGCACTTCTAAATCCAGTAAAGTTGACGTATCATGACCGATGGTAATAATGAGTGACTGAACTTGTGTTGTAAACACTGAATGTGTAGCGGGAGGTTAGGTTTCAAAAGCTGAGCACAGAGCTAGATATAGCTGAATGCGACTCTGGCATTCGAAGCCAACATCTTCAGAACTTGGACACATTGCTTGATTTATCGGAATCTGATTTCTTTCAATATAAGAGATAATTGAAAAATCTTACAGATCTCTTATAGAAAGGTAGTAGTCAGAGTGGACTTGCAATCCTATTTAACTCTCATGTTTTGGTACTGGCTATGTTTTTAGGATTATTTTCTCATCAGTTATGCTTGTTTTATTTCTCAGCTTCTTAATGATTATCTAATTTAGAGTATTCCTTTAAAAATACATTTTCCCCTACCTATCTTCATACTAGTTTTTGGAGTCAGCAAATTTTTCCTGATGCTAGGTGTTGAATTTTAATTAATCTCTAGTCAGTGCTTCTTTGGAATTTGGAAGCCAGAGCTTTCTATTATGGTTTGACTTTGTGGCATTTTTAGAAATTAGAAACTCTAGGATACAATGAAGAATAGCAACACGAATATAAATAATGTTGTTTTTATACTTAAGGAGAATGGCTGACTCCATGAATAGATAAAATTAGCAACTTTAAGTGTTTTCCTCTTTAACAAAATAATGCCCTCATTGACCTCCTCTGGTGCCTGAAATTCCACCATATGCTCTCTTCCTTGGGGAGCCGTGGACCCAGCAGGAGCATATTGAAACAATGATGGTTTCCACAGCATTCTGTTCCCCGGGAGGGGCAACACATGAACCAGTGAACACTCCAAGAAATGCATATGGTATCATTTCATATTGATCATGTGGTCTATTAGTCTTCTTTAACATGAAGGTCTTTTCAAAAGTGGGCAATAACAAAATAAGAATGATAGCAAATAAGGTATAGTATTTGCCACTTGCCAGGCATATAAAATTGTCATGATGGTGTTGCAAAGTGGATACTATTGTTGTCCTTATTTTTGATTTGTAGATGCTGAAGTACTGCAAAATGTCTAACTTCCAAATAGTAAGTTACAGTACTGAGATTTGAACTCAGGTCCTTTGACCACAACTCTCATCTTTCTCCATTGTGCTTAACTATCTTGGCCTATATAACAATTTCCTACTTCTTTTCTAATAACGGTGAAAATTTTTTGAAAGATATGAAGGAAATACAAGTAACCCCCCCAAAAAAAACCCCAAAAAACGAAACAATAAAACAAGTAAATCTGATGATCAAAAGCACTGTTTTTTTTGGTTTACCTTTTGTTTGTTTGTTTTTTTGTATCTACAGTAAAAAGGGTTGTTGTAAGTGTGTGTCTATTTTGGGAATAAGAGGTGGTTGTTAAGAGGAGGCAAATTCCCCTCAGGAGTGATGCAAGGGTGATGCAAACATTGCCTTACATAAGCTAAGGAGGTTGTAGCATGAATGTGAGGGAAACAAAAGAATTTAGCTTCCTAAGTCTGGCTTTATTTTAAAATTTGAAAGTGAATGGCAAAGGAAATTTTCTTGAAGTTTTTACACTATACCTCAAGCTCTCTACACTGTCTCACTAAAATCTTACCCACCCATGAAGAATAAGTGCTTTTGTGGAAGCATGTCTCCTAAGAACCTATTTTACCACCAGATATCTGGACATAGGTATTAATATGGAACTGGGGAGTTGAAAATCCCATATCTCCTGCAGCCACCAGCAGAGAGTTTAGTTCTGCAGAAAAGGAACAGAAACTAGAAGCGATTTGAGAGATAAGAGGTAAAAATAATTGTGCTTGAGGGAGCATGAGGACTCCAAATATTTAAGCTGTGAACAATTAAAAGAGAATAAATTATAGAAGGCAATGGAGAGGCTCTCAATTATGAAGGACTTGGCCAGTTTCAGGCACAATCTCTCTAAATGTTTTTTCTAACCTGAAGATTGTCTCCCAATAATTGTAGAAAAGTATATTTTCCTAAGATGACTAAAGTCATTTATTTCTCTTATTCCACATTTTACACTTCAGCATGATAATGTTGCTGCCCAATCAAGAGATACAATCTATTTCTCCACCTTCTTGAATCTGGGTGAGATGAGGCCAGTGACTATGTTGTTTAATAAAATATGTAGAAGTGATGTGTGCTGTGAACAAGAGCACAAAGTGCATGGAATAGCCATATACAGTTCCTCCTGCAAATAGCTTCAGTTCATTCCCAGCTAACAGCCAACATAAGCTTCTGGCCATGTATAAGGGCTGCCTTGGCATCTACACCAGTTCATCTTTCAGCTCCAGCTATTGTCTGACTGAAACCACATGACTGGCTCCAACAATGAATTGCCCAGCTGAGCTCTATCAACCCTCAGAACCATGGAGATACTAATCAATTTTTATTTTAAGGTACTATTTTGGGTGACTGATTTCACTTGAATCAACAACCAAAACAATAATAAAACTGAAGAAGGCAGAAAATAATACTACTCTAACAGTTCCCAACATCTAAGAATTAAGAGGCAATTCTGGAGTATTTGTGCTCCAGAATGTAGCATTTATAAGTGTATCATTCAGTGCTTACTAGAGAAACAGATTTAATGCAAGACATACAAATATATAAGAATACACAAGATTGGCTTACAATGGCCACCTGCAGGTGTGGAGTAATACAGAAGGTCTGTCTGCACACTGGTGATCTAAATGATCCAATCAAAGGCCTGAAGCTCACTGCACACTGGTGATCTAAATGATCCAATCAAAGGCCTGAAGCTCACTGCACACTGGTGATCTAAATGATCCAATCAAAGGCCTGAAGCTCACTGTAGTGTCTCACACGAGTCTATATCAGGAGGCTGAAGGATCTGCGATAGAGGCTAACGAGTTTGTGCAAGAAGCCAGAAGATGGTGCCCAAGGTGAAGGAGAAGACTAGAGCTTCTTTGAAGAAACAGAAGCAAGCCTTCCTCCTTTGTTTCTCTTTTATGCCAGTCTGGTGACAATCCACCTTAGGGTGGGTCTTCCATACCCAGAATTATGCGGAACCAATTTAGTTGGGCATTTCTTACTCAAATTGACATACCAGTTAACTACCAGAGTAAGGCTAAAGCAGACATACCTTACCCTTGATGTATTCTGTGTTTTGCTCCAGTGAGGGTCACCGTGTCCAGTCTATTTAAAGCAAAAAGAGCTTAACTCCATCCTGAGATCTTTGGCCTTGCTCTTCCAAATGAAAGCACTGCAGATTCACTTGGCAATATTCATTGTGTGTGCCTCATCATGGCTTTTGTAAGCACTTCCTCCTTTGAATTCCTGCACAGGGGAGCATTTAAAGCTTAACTAAGAGGCCCACAGTTCCACTCCTATTATTAATTCTTCAAAGTGTAGTGACCATTTTTAATGAAAAAGATAAAAGTTAATACAGCGTTGAACAAAAGAATATCTCTTGAATCAGTGAACTATCTGGAGAGCTTTCCTTTTTTCATCTTTGTCTCCTAAATTTCTGGTTTTTTTGTTTTGTTTTGTTTTGTTTTCAGGTATGCAGACTGTATCATAGAAATTCACACTAAGAATTTCCAAAGATAATGGTCAGCTGCTATCTGGACTCTTGTGATTATCAAGGTCGGATTCTTCTACTCCCTTCCCATCCGCTCCTGTTTTAGATGTGGCTACACACAGCTTGCTATCTATGGTCCCATCATCTAGCTGCTCTCTAAGCACGTCTGATAATTTCACTCATTTAATTCAATTTGTGTATATTTGAACTTTTCTTTCTTTGATTAAATGTTAGTGAAAATTCACTTAACAGCGCAAACACATTAGCACTATGAGTAAGCTAGAGCTAATAGTATACATGTAGTTCAAAAACTTTCCTTTATAATATTTTTTTGGAGAAAACCATACCATAGTTTTAACATTGCATGTTTTCATTAGAACAAAAGTCAAAGTGTAGCCTATGAAGTGTAATAATGGTTTTTTTTCTGCAATTCAAATGGTAATGAAGTTCAAAATATACCTGGGGGGGGGGAGAGAAAATGTCCCTGGAGATCAGATCCTAACATGGCAAAATAAATCTTATCAGGTAGATATTTAAGGTCCTTCAGGTATTGTCTACTTGAGTATAATTGTCTACTTGAATGCACTTTGTTTTGGAACGTCTACTGTGGAGTGATTCAGTGGGTTAGAAATCCCAGTCAGAGCCTAACTACGGCACAGTGATTCAAAGCTTAGGGCAGTGACAATCAAAAGACTTGGGGCGGTGGCTGATGACAGACCAACCTAGAACGGGTACAGTTCTGGGAGGTGAGCAGGTTCTGCTGAAGACTTTCCAACAGACTAAACAGGGGAGAGTCGGGGAGGCAGCGTGAATTTAACAACGGTGTAATGGATGGCTGCTGCTGTGTCAAAGCCGTGATGAAGTTGTGAATCTGTGCTCATGTCCTTGTAAAGATGTCCTTTTATGTAAAAGCTGATTTTTCAGGAAATAGAGGAAGTTTTCCTACACATACACATAAATCAGTGTCTATGTCCAACAAGAAAAGTATTTTCTCTACGCAGCTAAGAGGACACAAAGTATTTCTATCATGGTATAACTTGTCAGATTTGATTTTTTTTTTTAAATCTCTTCATGAAACTTGTTTTTCCTCAGAAATATTATACTTCAAAAATCCAAAATAGGATCCAGAACAGATGAGAAAATTTACAAAATTGGTCCAGATCATTAGTTCCAAAGCTAAATTTAGAAATAGGATTGCCAACTTTCATTAAACTGTTTCTATATTGTAAATTTTAAATTTCATTTCATTATGTACACAAGTATGTGTACAGTTGTGTGTGTGTGTGTGCGTTTGTACACGTGCACACCTGGGTATGGATATATCATTATCATGATGATTTTTATTCATTTGTAGATTTACTTATTCTTCATCTTCATATGCCAAAAAATACAGGATACTTACTATGTCCAGGCTCTGTTTGACTCCTGGGATATGAAGTCACATGACAAATGTCTTAGCTCTGTGCCCAACCTGGTTCAACAGACAAATAACAATGGTGGGCAAGGGCAGTGACAGGAACTTGGACCCCGTGTGTTACCGCAACACAGGAGAGGGAGTGCCTAATCTTACTAAATATAGCCATTGGAGTGATCAGGAAAACTTTGCAGAATAGTGTACAGTGAAGAAAACTTTGAATTTTTTATAAGGTTTAGAGCCACATTCCCAAAACATGGTACATTATGGAATAAAAAAGA
This sequence comes from Hystrix cristata, assembly GCA_004026905.1. NCBI lineage: Eukaryota > Metazoa > Chordata > Mammalia > Rodentia > Hystricidae > Hystrix > Hystrix cristata. Next base: position 30,605 of record PVJO010018140.1, on the reverse strand, counting down.
GAAAAATGAAGTAATTGAAGGAAGAAAGAAGGAAGGACAGAAGAAAGGAAGGGAAGAAGGAAGGGAGGAAGAGAGAAACAAAGAAAAGCAGAGAAAGAAAGGAGAAAAGGGAAATTTGAGTGCATAGAAATTTCAAGTTTAGTATAACAAGAATAGCTCCACTTCCACAGTGCAGAGAACAGACTCCATGTAGGCTGGAACCTCAGTTCTGCCACCTGCAATTATGAGAATGTGAGTAAGCTTCCTTCAATGTTTCACTTTCCTAATTTGACAATAATATCTTCCTCACAAAACTGTTCAGCAGATTAACAAAGATAGTTCATGTCAACTGTTTGGGAAAGTGCAGAAATCCATACACACTAGCTATTTTTATGGCTGGATTAAAGGAATGATGGGGATGAAGGGAATAAAACTTGAAGACAGACAGGTCAGAACATGAATATTATAGACCGTGGGATGAAGTTTGTATTTTATTTTTATCCAAAAGCTGCCATAGAGAAGATTTTAAGTGTGATGCTGACCTGACCTAGTGCTCATCTATAGAAAGATACCTTAATGGCTATATTTAGGCAGAAAGAATCATTATGAGACTTCTACAGTAATGTTAAGGAAACGAACACCTGAACTAGACTCAAGTGTCACGAAGGACAAGTGTGAATGCATAGAAAATATAAAGACAAAATATTGAGCATTTGGGAATAACAGTTTGGAATAATATATAGACTAAAAATAATTGTGTATTTTTGTTTACATAAGTAGGTGGACAACAATTACACTCAATGGAGTGAGAAATGTAGAAAAAGAACAAGTTGAAAATAATATAAAATGATTTCTTTGAGATATGATGAGTTTAAAGTACTTATGAGCTATCAAAGACAGCAGCTATAAACAGGTATCAGTGAGGACTTTTATTCAATATACCTCTGGAAATATAGAATTAGTTATCTTGAGTTTATTTATACCAGACAAAGTTTGAAATAAAAAGAATGAAATTGAAATTGCCTGAGTGCTAACTATATGTTAATATGTAAACTAATCTCTGTGCATGAAGAATCTCACATGTTCCACAAAACAAACCTTGAGATGGATATTCTATGGTTCCCATGCCACACATAACACAAGTATCTTTGAAAAGTGAAATACCCTGCCAAAGGTCACATTACTAACAAGTAAAGAACAGGAATTCATAAATTCCTATTAGATATCTGTTCATGACAGACCCTTCACTATCGAAATGGGCTAAATCAAGAGAATGTATCTCTGTTTTATCTCAAATCTGCAAGATCCACATTCTTTCTATTTTATTTTTCTAAAATATTTAGCATGGTAATTTCCTTCTCAAAACCTATTATGGCTGTAGTCAAAACAGCAGAAACCATGCAACAAAAATGAAATTATGTTATCTTAAGGACACCCAACGAATTCAGGCAAAATGATTCTGCGTACATTCCATTGATACATGACATGCCCAGCTCCCAGGAATCCTGCAGATTCTAGTAACATCCTTTATCCAGGAAAGACATTGCCCAGTATCTTAGTTTCTTTGTCACCACTGAGACATGATACCCAACACCCACAATTTAGGGTAACAAATATGTATTTTTATTTGCCAACTAGTAATAGAAGCCCAATTTGTAACAATTCAATAGTCCTGATTTTTAACTGCATGTTGTGGTTGGCATCAAGAAAGTCCCCTAATGGCATTATGCCCTCATAGACAGTAACGGTTAGAGCCCAGAGTTGGTCAGCTCCAAGGCACGGCAGAGGGCCATATGGGGGGAAAGCTGCTCATGTATGGTAGCCACAAAACACAGACAGAAGGGAGAAGTAGGAGAGGGAGCCTTCCAGGTCACATCCCCTTCCAATTAGACCCTTTTTGGAAATGAATCCAAGAAGCATACTGATTACAATACATCAGAGACACAGACAATTGTCATCATAACAATTTATGAATTACATTTCTGGGCAAAACAGTAGACACAGTACATTTAAAAACTACTATTTCTAGTTTTACTTGCTGCACATACTACAGGAAACTCTGCTTAAGCACGTAGAAGAAATCTGGAGGAGAATTTGAGCTAGGAACTAGGAAGAAGGGAAAGCATCAATCCACTGGAACTCTCACTTGAAAGTTAGACTACTAACATGCTAAGCATAATGAAAAAGTGATTATTCTCTTCATCAATTGTTTGTTCAAATTACAAAGGGTTGACCTCCCAGTAATAATGAACACACTTCTTGTAACTCAGTGATTTGGTCTCTTTCTTGAGACTGAACTTTGGTTGAATTCGGGCACATTTTTCTAATAGAGAAAGGCCTTTGAGCACCTTGTCTCCCAAACTCTACCTTTCATGTCTTCCCTTTTTGGTTTAAGGAAACCTGAAATTTCACAACTAGAGAATGGTTGCTGTTTCTTATATTCAACAAGACATTTTAACCTCTATATTATGAAAATCTCTAGTAGCAAACTGGAGAGGTCTCATCCCCTACTCACATCTCAAGTTCCAAAGAAAGGGCTTATACACGAGAGATTTGTGGATAAAAGATAAAGTGATGCAAATTATGGCTATATGTCTACTTCCCCGTTTCCATACTATACCTGGTATTCAGAGAATAAGCCCAAATTGTTTAAGAGCCACCCTAAAATAACATTCTGTGGATAATTTCTTATGAGGAAAATAAAAAAATTTTAATAACTATTATTATTTTTCCTCTTTGGTAATAAGGGAAGTTAAAATCTTTGGCTTCACAAGAGAAAATAGCAAGAGTTGACAAATAGAATTATGTCAAATTAAATAGTTTCTGCACAGCAAGGGAAACAGCAGAGTAAAGAGACAGCCAATAGAATGAGAGACAATCCTTGCCAGCTATTCTCTGACAGCTCAAAACACCAAAGAGCTTAACCAATAAATGAGCAAAGTAATTGAATGGACATTTTTCAAAAGAAGAGGTACAGATGACCAATATATTTGTTAAGGATTGTGTCTAGATGTCCTCCCAAGGCCTCATGCAGTCATAGGTGGGGCCTTTTAGAGGTGGCTGGATCTAGGGTGTGTGATGATGAGATTAAGTGTGTGACACAGGGATTAAGGGTTTGTGATTTCTAAATTAGTTCATTGATTTGTTTGGCATAGGTCTGGATGTGCATAATGGGAAGACCTACCCTTGCGTGGGTGGCACAGGCCAAAGGGCGAATAGGCTGGAAGGGATAGAAGGGGGAGATAGGCTGCTGCTGCTGCTTGCTTGCTATTTTGCTGCCTTCCTGCCTTCTTCCCACCATGCACTGTTTCTCCTCTGTGATGCCCCTCTGCCATGCCACCCTGCCTTGGAGCTGGTCAAATATGAACTGAAACATCTATAAACTCTGAGCCAAAAATAAAAATTTCATCTTTTAACTTTGTGTGTTGGATATTTTGTCTCAGCAACAAGAAAAGTAACGAAGACAACATATAAGAAAAAAATGCTTAACATTTTTAGCCATTAGAAAAATGCAAAACTACCTTCAGATTCCATTTCATCCCAGTCAGAATGGCTATAATATAGAATACACACCAAGAAAACAATAAAAGTTGGCAAGCATGTGGGGAAAAAGGAACACTGTTAGACTTCTGGTGGGAAAGTAAATTAGCACAGCCACTATGGAAATAATTATGGAGTTTCCCCAAAACACTAAAAGATGGAATGATCATTTCATACAGACATACCAATCCTTGGTTTATGCTCAAAGGAATTAGCTAACATACCATGAGGATATTTGCATATCCTTGTCTATTGTTGCACAACACACAATAACCAAGATATAGAACTAGCTTAGGTGCCCACAAACAGATGAATGGATACAGAATATCTGGTATATATGCACAGTGGAGTATTTTTCAGTCATAAAAAGAATGAACTTTTGTCATTTGCAGAAAAGTAGATGGATCTGGATATGATTGTAATGAGTAGTAAAATGCACCAAACTCAGAAAGATAAATACTCTATGTTCTTCTGAATATGTGAAACCTAAAAAAAAAAAAAAAAAGTAACAACAAAGTAGAGACTATTATCAGACAAGAGGGAGGGAATAAGGAGGAGGAGGCTGTGTAATGTTAAGTAATGGTAGGAATTAATATGACCAAAATACATTACACACATTAGAAACTCCCAAAAAAGTGAAACTAGAGGGGAGGTTGGGATGGAGCAGGGAATGATTCAAGTGTTATCCATATGTATTCAAATTTGCCAAATGAAACACCTGAACTTATATAACCTACATGTACTACCAACAAATATGGAAACAACAAAGGAAAAAAAGAAAAAATAAATGGCTTTCTTCAAACTATCTTTACTCTTTCTGGGTAGAGCTGGTACTCTTGTCATCTTGACATAAAGTGCTCTTGTCTATGTAGATGTCCTTTGATATTTCTCTTATTCCTGTTTCAAATGTATTTTTCTTAAAACAAACATAGTATCATATTATACAGCTGCATGAATCTGCAGTGTGTTCACTGTCTAGCCATCTGCAAGATCAAAACAAAGAAACAACAACAAAGTAACCCAGATCACTAAAGTACCCCAGGGCACTTGTGTTGGGGGGGCAAATTTCATTTTCTCTTTACCCTCTTATCTTCTGTATATGAGGCATTCTAATTAAACTGATAAAACACATATTAACCCAGAATAAAAACAAAATAAAAGTTTGTTTACATGCACTGTGCCTACAGATGGGAAAAATCAGTGATGAATGCTATGGTACAAATGTTGATTTCCTTCCAAATTAATGTGATAAAACATAAACACGGTAGTATTAAAGATGAGGACTTTGGAAGAAATGATTGAAATATTAAGGCTCCATCCTCACCAATGGGATTAGTGTCATTATAAAAGAGGTTAAATGGTGCTGTCTCACCCCTTCTGCCATGCGAGGGCACGTAGAAGTTGCCATGTATGAGAAAAAGGTCATCATCAAATTCTGAATCTGAAAGCATCCTGTTTGTCTATTTGTTTGCTTTTCTGAGACTTGGTCATACTAGCCTTGAACTCACTATGTAACCCAGGATGGCCTCAAATTCACTGTATTCCTCCTGCCTCAACTTCCCGTATGGTAGGAGTACAGGCATGTACCATTATCCCCAGCTCAAAAGCATCTTGATATTGGACTTCTTTGTGCTTTAGAACAGTGAACAATGACTTTTGGATGCTTATAAAGCACTCAATCTAAGTTATATTATTATAGGAGCCTGAATAGACTGAGTATTTCAAAACATAATTAGAATTTGAGGCTTATATAATAGCATAACAAAAGATGTTTAAATTATGGAACTGTGACAAAACAAAAGAAGATGGTCTGGGCCCTCAGGGTCAGTAAAATCTGAAAATGCAACTAACAAATGTATAGAAGATAATTTTGTTTAGTAGGCTCATTAGCCAGATAACTCATTCTTTTCCTTACACAGGAGAAAGAAATATCTTTACAAATGGAAAGATGTCACCTTTAGAAGAGAAATTTATAACACACTTTTAGGCAAAATAGGGGAAATGAGAGAGTTCCTGCTATGTTTGCTGATTTTCAATTGCCTTCAACTTGAAACAATGCTTTACTAAAGTTGGCATATTTTAGGGCAAGATGCTTGGACCCCTTATTCCTCTTTCAATTTCTAGTACACCATTTTTTGCTTCCCCTTCACAGGTAATCACAGTCAGACTGCTAAGACAATTCATTGTTTTATTTCGAGTGCCTTGAAAAACTTAGATGTAGAGGTGCAAAATATTTATCCAAGTTAAATGTAATAGATATTAGGTGGTTTCCAAGATGAGAATAATACAAATAGTGCTATTATGAAGATTGTTGTATGCCATTTAGTAAATATGTCTTTGTTGTTGTTATTGTTTACCCAAAAGTACAAATATTGGGTCATAACATATAAATGTAAACAACTTTAGTAGATATTGCTACTTGGATTCAATATATATCGGCTGTAAAAATATTCTGAATACTCACAAATACTGAATATGTTCTGAAATTTTAAATTGTATCTGCCCTAGTAAGTGTGTAATAATATTGTAATCTATCTTTAACTTTCATTTCCTGGATCGCTAATGATGCTGAGCACCTGTCTTAGTTTTGTTAGCTGTCTAAATAGCCTTTTGGTTAAAGTTTTATTTTTTTACTGTCAAACTGTCCTTTGGTTTTGATTTTTTGAGTTTTTATTCACTATGAGTATGATTATTTTAAGTGTAAGCATATTACAAAATTTTACTCTCTTAATGACAAGATGATTTAATTTTAAATTTATAATAGTTGTATTTATCAGTTTTTATGCTTAGTGTGTTTTAGATTCAGTGTACAAATATTTATAGAGTTGAGGACATGATTTTTTTAATGTATTTACTGCTTTTCAAAGGTTTTCATTTCATTTTTTAAAGCAGTTTTACTGAGATAATTCTCATCTATATAGTTACACATTTAATAGTTTACAGTACAGGTAAGGATCTTTATATTGTAAAAGTGTGATGCATGCTATGTTGGTATATGCACAGATACAGGCAACCAGTACCACAATCAATTTTAGAATATTTTTATCACCTCATAAAGAATTGCCATGCCTTTTAGCTCTCACTCTGCTGACTACCTATAAACCACAACCCCTAATTAACTGCAAATTGACTTTCTATGTCTGAATATTTGCCTATTTTGGACATTTAATAAAAATGGATTCAAATAATATATACAATTGTTGCTGACTTCTATTTAGCACATTTGCAAATTCATGTATATTTTGTGCCCATATTTGCTTCCATTTTTATGGCTGAATAATATTCATTTATATAAATATATTTTCTTTGTAATTAATCATTTGTAGACATTTTTACATTTTTATCTTACTTTTTATATTTATATTTTCATCCATTTGAAATTAAATTAGTTATGAGATAGAAATTCAAGGGTCATTTTTTCCTGAAGGATATTGAATTGACGTGGTACCATTTACAGAAAAGCCCATCCTCCTCACATCATATCAAAGTGTTTTCTTTATCATACAACATATCATTTTACATGTGTGAGTTTCTGGCCTCTCTATTCTGTTCTAATTGTGTATCTGATGACCTTTGAACCAAGTCTACAAAGTCTGCATTAGAACAAGGTGATAATTATAATTTCTTCTTTCACATGAACAGGTTTTCGAAATCTTCTTTGAAATATCGCCTAGGCTATTCTTTTATTTATTTATTTTTTGTTTTCTTGAGACTTACTTAGTAGTTCAGGCTGGCCTTGAACTCACTATGTGACCCACACAGACTTCAAACCTATGGTGATCCTCCTGCCTCAGCCTCTTGAGTGCTGGGATTGCAGGCATGTGCCATCATGCCCAGCTGCACAGGCTATTCTTTACCCTTTGCAATTCCACAAATTTTTTTGAATTTGAATGTTTCTGTCAATTTTCTCTTAAAAATGACTAAGATTGTACTGGAATTACTTTTATAGAAATCTATTTTGAAACTTCCATTCCAAAGTACCTTCAGTGTATGTTTTTATTTGGAATTTCTTACTATTTTTCAAAACCGAATTATAGTTTTTTGGAGGAATTTTGCACATTGTTAGAGTTAGTCAAAGTTTACATGCTCTCTAAAACAAGTATGAATGATTTTTTTTTCCTATTTCTTTTCAGTTGGGGCACATCTGAATTTGTCAGGAACCAGACTCATTTGTAAAATTACATCTTGTATAAATTTTTGCACATGATAGCTACTAATTCAATATTTATAAAATTCATAAACAGGTGGATGAATGTCTAATTTTCATAAAGCCTTCAATTCTTACCCAAGCCAGTATCTACCACCTTCCTCTACATTCTACTGAATTCATTTGCCAGTACTACAATTATTATTTAGCATTCCACCAAATCATGTACAGTTTTCTTTAATATAACCTGTATTCATCACACAACCCATGTTGTCATGGGTTAAATCTAAAAGGGTTTGTTATGACTTGGATTTAAAACGTCACTAAAAAGTCATATAGGTTCAAGGGCAGGGCTGTTGGAAGGCCATTCACTGATGGGGTGCTATATTCACCAGCGGATTCTTTCACTGGTAAATTCATAGTTTACTGTGTTTTGGGGAATTTTGGCCTGGTCAGAGGACATAGGTCACTTGGGTTGTGACTTGTAAGGGTGTATTCTTGTCCCTAATCCTCCTTTCCTTTCTCTTGAATTCATACCATCCTCAATCTACAGTCAATTACAAGGTGAAAACAAAACAAAACAAAACAAAACAAAACAAAACACCTTCTCAAAGTAGCAACTATGACAGCAGCCTCCTCTTACCCAACTTCCTCAGCCACCTGAACACATTTAAACTTTGCCACTGGACGTTCTAGACACGACAAGACAGGACATAAATTCTTCTTCATGGGTTCCAATGTGGTTATTTTTACATAGACTACTCAATTAAAATAGCTAGAATCAGTTTTTAAATTAATGTCGTAAAACATTATACTTTCCAAAGTGGTATCGTTTATTTTAAAAACTCAGGGAAGCAAATAGAACAAGAAATGAAAAACTATCACAACACTGTGCCGTACAGATAACTCTTAACAGCTTTGTAAATAAAACCCTTACAAAAATTTTAAATCACAAACACTACATGATGTTAAAATTAGGACACTTTTATGCTACTTTGTAACACGGTGATTTTTTTCCTTAGTATTTCATGAAATAATATCATTAATAAATATGACATAGCTTGTGCTCACTCTCTAAATGTCTGAATGGCCACTTATTATTTATTATTTTTGACATGTTCCTTAAGTATTTACACTTTTATCCTATTTTTTTTTACAAAGTGTGAGTGTGTGTGTGTGTGTGTGTGTGTCTGTGTTCTAGGACCTGTTCTATTCATTGTTTTCTTTTTTTCTTTTCTGTTATAAGGGGTACCAATATTCTAATTAGACAGGTGATTTTTGCTAATTATTTAGCAAAACTATTTTGGACATTTAATTTCATGACTATTTTGAGTAATTCCAAATACAGAAATTCTGAACACTCTAGCAGACTGACCCAGTATATGTTCTGGTCAGCTTTCTTCAGGCACACCATAGAATTCACCGAGCAGCTAACTAGTCTTATTTTTATTTTGCATAATAGAATTATTGATTGGGTTCCTCTTTAAAAAAAAATTTTATTATAGATTATCTTATTCTTATAATCATTTTCTATAACATAGAAATTAAGAAAATACTGAAAAAAAAGGCTTAAGAAAGAATTCGGTAGACTATAGTCCAGAGATGGGGAACCTTTCAGCACCGTCAATGATTGAAAAAGCCCACTGCAGCCTGCCATGGGTTCGCCAGGAATGCTTAGTCCTTGGGTGGCCTTTTGTAAATGAAGTTTATAGCCACCTCCATCAGTTTCCTAAGTGTGTGTTACTGTTTTTGTAGTAAAATAGGAAGTTTGAAGAGTTGCCACAGATGTTGTCTGTCTCACAAAGCCTTACATTTTCATTATGGGGCCCTTATAGAAAGGAGGGCTCCCCGACCTAGGATTGCCACAGAGTAGTTCAAACAAATTTCATCAAGTAATTTGTTGATCTGCATCAGTCACTAAGCACACATTAATTAAGCTCCTATTCTGGTGGTATCATCTTTAGGAACAAAATCAATGTATAAAATACATGATTGCTTTCACAAAAAATGTAAAATAGAAAGACAAAACCTTCGCACAGAATGATACAGGAATATGTAGTTTCTTACTATACATGACACATTTTAAAGACTTACAGTTTATACATGTATTTCTCCCATAATTTATAGTAAAAATCTCATTGAAGTCTATTACTGACTTATGGAGGCCATCTGAAGACATGTTTAGTTCACTCCTTCCATTCACTTTCCTCTAAGCAAAAAGTATCTTCTCATTTCTGATTTTGGATGAACTCCCTAAACTAGTTCTTTAAACTAGTACATCCTTGATAAATGGCACCCATTAAACTATGTCAATAACCAGGATGTTCCCAGTGCAATGAATTTTGCTAACTCTGAACAATGGATAAATGATTCATCTACTCTTCTTAAATGACCTGTTTGCTGTTATCTGCACACAGTAATTTACTGGAGGAAATTGGATTTTGCTGGTCTATACTTCCTGCTTTCTTCACTTGATGTTTCTCCTCTCTTCTATTCTGATTGCTAAATAAGTCAATCTTACTTTAACCTAATGGTTTTAAGGTCTAAGACTTTGTGAGGAACTTTTAAAAAATGATACTCATGAAATTAAAATGAATAACTTACTGTTAAGAATATTCCCATAAGCCTGTACAAATGAAGATGGATTAAATATTAAGAAAATATTTCTAGAAATACTCTATTTCTCAGAAGAGTTGCCCCATATAATAGCACTCTTAATTGATTTAGTTTCATCTTAGAACACTGAATAAAGTAAAATGCACTGGTGTGAACACTGATCAGGTGCAAAAATCTTTGTACCCGTGAAAAGCTGAAACAGATATTTATGGTAACTTGATGCTTGCTGTTGTTAAAGATGTGAACAAAAGTGCCTCTTCCTATCAAACTCTGCATTAATTTTAATGAAGCAATCAATTAGCCAACCAAGAATCATCTATAGGGCATCTACTTAAAGCACAGCATTGTTGTGAGTACACTAATGTCCTGGGCAACATAATAATTATATTTTCAAAGAAATTACAATTGAGTTTGAAAAACAACATTAATATACAGTGATCCCTCAAGTCTATGAACTTAATTTGTTTTACGATTTCAGGGAAGATGACTGTGTTCATGTTTGTGTGAGGAAGGTGGCAGCGGCCCTGTTTGTCACCTGGTGAGGAGTCTGCAAATGGTAGCAAAATTTCGCTGAATGCTTTTGTTTATGAACCAAATTATTTGCAAACAGAAGTGTTTGTGAACCTAGGTATGACTGTAGCTGAAAAATAATGAAACAATGAACACAAAATTAAATGAAATCAAAGATGATGTCTAATAGTTTTTGGATCTCCCAAGAGATTAGCTCAATACTTGATACATGTAAAAGGCTAAATAAACCTTTTGTAAATAAAGTATTTGATAAGTAAAATCTGTTAATGTAACTAGATTCAGGGAATTTGTAGATTGATTTCTGAGCTAACTTAGGAACTCATCAGTGAAGTTATGGATTGATAGCTTAGACAGATGGGAAGACTTGGATGAGCAGAAGATTGAGCAAGGCATTCTGGAGTATAGGAAAGACATATCTAAAGACAGAAATAGAAATGGGCTATGGCATGTGAGAGAAAATCCCCATTCTGCAACACACATTTTTACTCTTTTCAGTGATGTCATTGATAAAGAGATATTTTTAAAGTTAAACATAGCTCAATATGCAAATCTTTGCTTTTATAAAGAGTATTTTTATATCCTTTTAAGATGCCATTCTTCTGGTCAGTTGTCCTTATGGCTTCACTGTGTATCTTAAATTAAATATTTCCAAAAACTTCACCATTAAGTATTATTTGGAACAGGATTTTTGGAAATTGTTTATCACATTGAGTCTCCTGTATTCCTACTGGGCTAAGAATATTTTATCACAAATAAGCATTGAATATTTTCAAGTGTTTTTTATGAAGCTATAAATATGATAGTATTCTTTTATTTTTTCTAATATATGTATTATATTGATTTTAAAATGCATGCAAGTGCATTTAATGAACTTAGTTATGAAATTATGAAACACTATTTCTTTTCATATTACCACATGTTATTTGAGATAGAGACTTACAACCTTGATCTTGAACTATTTTTTCTAATATATACATTGGAAGGCTGGCAATTATAAAGCACTATTCCATTCTTGTATTAGCAAGGAATTGTGGTGGTTAAGGTAGAGGGTTAAGAACTGACTGGCACCAGGTTCTGCCCTCAGGACTAGTGCAGTGCACTTCTGGGCTTATTGTATCTGGGTGTGTCATTGAGGCGTGGCCTTGGGGGCAGTCTGTTTCTTGCCTTTCCTCTCTGGCTGTGTTTCCCAGCTCCCTCTCTTGGTCGTTCGGAATTGAGCAATTTCGCTCTGACTTTCTGCTGCATTGTTCACACTTTAGAGCCAGATTACCATGGACTGTATTCCCTTAAAACTTGAGCTAAATTAAATCTCCCCTCTTTAATTTATCAGTGTCAGGTATTGTGTCCCAGCGGTGAGCAAACTGACTAAAACAGGATATTTTTAAGGAAACAGAGCAATTTGCATGAAATTTGATTATAAAATTATTAAGTATAACAAAGAATTACACCCAAAGTTATAAAGAGAACTCTAATGAATATAAGAAAAGTGGATATACTAAGTAACTACTACTTTGTAGGACTGAAGCAGAGTACTCAAGGAAAAAAATCTGGGAGAGCACCGGGCTCTTCTCAGTTTCACTAGAGAGAGTTGGAGGTAGGTGGAAGTAGCTGAGTATTAGATTGGTGGACTTTACTGGGTAGCTGCTTTGTGAGATGTCAGAAGAAGCTGCCCAAAGGTTTTATACACTGAGGAAAAGTGCAAGAGTGCTATGTCTGGACCGTACTCTCTAGAGTGTTTGGGGACCACTGCTGAGAAGAAACCGTGATGTAAGACTCGCTGGGGTGGAATCACTTGTGCAGCCCTATCGTCCACCTATCTCAGTAAAAAATGAAACTGGACCGGAACCAGAAAGAATTCTCTATATCTGGTGATGTTTCTTCAGATTTCTCTGCTAACAAAGTTCAGTCTAGTGCAGTAGACAAAAGAGAAACACAACAAACAGCAAAAGCAAGAAGAGTGGATTTGGAGTGGAAATGCAATAAATTCGAATTCTTTAACTCTGGCCTACAAATTTGTATATACTAGATTCAATTGTCACACTTGATTCTCTAAATGGCACTATGACATTTTCATTGACCAGTGAGTTTTTAATAATGTCTCTTTATTTCCAAATATTGAGGGTATTTGCATTTATTTCTTCCCTGATTGTATGCTTAATTCCACTATTGTGAGAGAACATACTTGTAAAGATTTTAATCCTTTGAATGTGGAGACTTGTAGCCTTACATATTATCATATTGACAACAGTTTCATCTGTATTTAAAAAGACTGTGCATTCTATCATTATTGGTTGTAGTATCGTTTAAATAGTCCCCAAACTTACTAATTGCACTGTCCAGTTTTACCATAGCCTTTAGATTTTTGTTTGACTATTTTTTTCTTTTGTGTGTGTGTGTGTGTGTGTGTGTGTGTGTGTTTGCACGTGCGTGTGTGCTGGGGATCAAACTCAGGGCCTTGTGCTTGCTAGGCAAGTGCTCTACCACTTGCCCAGTTGCTAAATCCCCAATCCTTTGTTTGATTTTTTGATACAGTCTACTTGTATCTACCAAAAAGGTCAGCATGTTTGTAAATCAGTTAATGTCTCATCATGCTTTTTTTAAAGTATCCTTAGTTCCAAAAGTCTTGTATTTTATATCTGAAAAGCCATGTTACAAATTAGTTTCCATGAGATCAAGAAGGGGTAAGAGAAAAATTTGTGGCTAGAATATTTGGACTCTGAATGTGAGATACAAAACAATATAGACTTTGGGAATACAAGGTGAATAATACCTAATGACTTCTTTTATACATTTGAATTACAATTATTAAGAAGAGAGTCTGGCAATCAGTTCATACCTGAGAAACTTCACTTATTTTTGATAAATGAATGGCTTAGTAAGGAAAAAAAGTCCCGAAAAAAAATTTCTTGGTTTTCCTATCATCTTGCCTCCCTTCACACCACTCTTCAAACAAAATTCAGCTTTGTCACTAACAGTTGATGGGAGGGCCATCTATGAGCATTTGGTCATATTGTTGTTGTGGTTGGGGAGGAAACAGTCAGATCCCCTAGGGTTGTAATGGGTAAAAAGTCTTGTCAGAAGTTCGAAGAGTATGAGACTTAGAATAGTTTAACTAGCCATGACTCTGCCACAAACTAAGAGTAAGAATATTGCATGTCATTTCATTTATTGTTGTTAAACAATGAGAACTGTAAAAACTATTCTCTATACTTAAAGAAAACGATTAGAAACCCATGCTTTGAAGAAAGCAATAGTATAAAATGGTACATATTAATTATATCATATTTTATAGAAATTAAATTATTCAGTTTCTCCATGATTACAACTGGATAGGATCTTTAAGATGAAAATAAATTCTGTAAATATAGTGTTACATGACAGACACAAATATGAACTATGAACCTCCTTGAGTTTGGTCTGATTTGTTTTACTTCAAATAGGACCATACAGATATGGGAAAAAAGCCTTCATGTTTACTAACTTGTGAGCTAGCTAAAAGTGAAGTTCAGTCATTCAAGCCATAAGTACACTGCTAGTATAGAAGGACATTTTAAAAAAAGTATAGACTCATAAATTTTATGATATGCTTTTATATTTGGTAGATATGTCAAATTTCTACCCAGTTAAGCAGATTATATTACTATGAATTCTGCTAAAAATGTCAAGAGATTGAATGCAAATACTATTCTTTTTTACGTTTCTTAATCTTCATTAGTGGAAATTAATTATATATTACGTTTTAATTTTCCCATCATCAAAACAAGAATTATAATAAAACCTGCCATCTTTTTCCTATAGAGTTACTACAAGTAAAGAAGGAGAGAGAAAGAGGAACAGAGAAAAAAAAAAAGACAGACACACAACCATTGATAATGACTCAGAACCTGGAAGACCAGCACAAATATTAGCCATCGGTATAGCTATACCTAAACACAGAATGGGGAGTAGTTATTAGTTTTCTTTATATCCGTTTGTCTAGCTTCTCGCAGGACCAATGACTGATGAGATTCGAACAGAACTGTCTGGAGCCTGTCTCTGGAAGACAGCAAACATGGCTGATGTACTAAGTGCTAATGGTATTATTATTACTTGACTCCGTAAAGACTCAGAGTCATATAGATCAAGTTCACCTGCGCTTTGGAAGCTAACATGTTACTTTATCCTGTGAAATTACTTTTGAAGCCTTTGTCCTATCTAAGAAACATCGCCTTGATAAAAGTACAGTTTGCATATTGATGGCAGCCACATTTAAGCGCCTTCATGCACTTGAATCAAACACTGAACAAATCTGATCAACAACAATTCTATTTGAAACCAACAAATGCCAAAATTGTGAATAGGTACAAACTTTGAACTAGAAAGTCTGCTATTGGTTCTGCTTCCTTGATGCCTCTACAAATACTTAATTATCTACAGACCTGAGCAGCAAGCAGTTGGAATGGAAATTTGGATGGGTGTGTGATGCAGTTTCAACAATCCTATCAAGAAATAAATATCATTGAGACTTAAATTGATGTCTTTGTGCCCCCCCCACACAGCTTTACACAGACAGACATACAGATATATACAAGATTGTGTCTATAGGCAGCAACTCACATTTATTTATACTTCAATATTTATATGTACCTTAGACAATTTTATCTTCTTATTTTCAGATTATTTTTTCTTTTTTGAAAACCCTGTTTCACTAAGTAGTAGATCTGGATTTCAACAGTCATGCGGTTACAAATCCTAAAAGAAAAATATCAAAGAATGTGTAATTTCTCTTTTTCTGACCTCCACCTGCAAGTTTAGGTAGGGAACACAAAAGAGAACAAACCTCCAGAATACAAAGAGAGACTGTGGTCATTCTCTCTCCTTTGTACTCTATATGTTAATTGTGTTCTTTCTGTACGTGGGTAATTTGGAAACTCAGATTTAGGAGTAAAAATTATTATGTCTGCATTGAGGGTTGCCTCTCACATTTCACTGTCTTTTTGCTTTCATGGTCATTTAAAAGACATTTGTAGAATTTGACAAAGCATTGATGACTCTCAATAAGAATAATGTGCACATTCCAATGGAGCCTGGCTTCCCAATAAATCTGAATCCCAGCTGAGCCCCGCCTGAGTGTCTTCATGATTCGCTGCAGAACACTGCCATCAAGTGTGGAGCGGCTAGAAGCAGCTTCCAGGGGTGCTTCCGGGTAGATGGGGTAGCACAGTGTCTCTCCAGACACTTGACTCCTTTTTTTCTGTTCAATTTTGGGACAAGATTCAGCCTTTTGGAAATTTTTAGAGAATTTTTTAGAATTTAATTTTTAGATTTAATGTTTTAGAGAATTTTCTACCGTTCAAACCTTTAAAAACTTTTTTGGCAATGGCAGAGAAAGCTTGTGAGCTATGACTCTGCTCTTTATTCAGGCTTTAAAGCAAAGACTGAACATGGCTGGACGGCTACCTCCCGCCTGCCGTGAGTGTGCCAGATAATTCTGCTTAATTTTGCGTTATGCAGAAACAGTTTGCTTTCCACTTTCTTTGCTAATTTTGAATTGATATAAAAATTAATGAACAAGCAAAAGAACAAAACTTTCATTTGCTGTTTTCAAACAAGTAATCTGCCCGTGTAAATGAGTTCAGATTATCTCCCAAAATATGCTGAATACGTTTCGTGACAGAGTAAACACTTGAAAACTATATAATGACTGAATGTAGAATTGCGTAGAAAAACCCAGTCTGCCATTCAAAATACAGCACTTTTTAACCCACACATACCTCAGTATCACTATGACATAAAATTTGTATTCTAAACAATCAAAAGATCAATAATAATATTATTTTCTTATTTCACTGATGTTTTAAAAATTCCATTTCTTTCATCTGCTGTGTTCTACAGCCCTAAATTTATGGATAAATATGAATTAACTATGCTTAAAATTGTACCTTTTTTCCTCATGCCTAACTGAAACTTCCTTTTTAAATTATTTTATATTAGAACTTATTATTTATACAGACTAATTGGTTTCATTTTGTCATATTCGTGCATTCATATAATATACTTTGAGATTGGGCCCATTGACCACCACTTCCTGTCCACCTTCCTCAACCTCCTTCCCCTTCTAATAGTTTTATTTCTAATTTTATAAAATATTTTACAAAATATTTTCTTCTAATTTTATAAAAACTTCCTTCAATTGTTTTGATACTGAACCTAAATTAATCCTTCTCATCTCTGATTTATCCCTTGTATTGAATTTCATTCACTTATGAAATTCTTATCTCTATAAAAAGCAGTGAGTATATTTCCTGGAGTTTAAAAACTACTTGAGACAGAGCTTGTATGTCATATATCAATTGATGAAAATGAAAACATCTCTCATTGATAAAACAGGAGAAATGATGACTGTCTGTGACCCTAGACGTGGGCAGTCCTATACAATTTGCCCAGCACACTTGAACATTCTTTCAGTCGTCCAAAATCTTCAGATTCCACTACTTTTTAGCAAGATATCCCAAACTTCCACAGTTCTGGTGGTGATCTGCAAAGAAAGCACCTAAATTCTGCCTATGATCTTCTGAACCAAGATGGAACAGTCACACTCATTATGTTACAGCCGCGTACTCATTCATTCCTACATAATACATCATTTTCCAAAAGCCTTTGAGATACCCATAGGCAGGGCACACATTAACAATATGCACTGCACTTAGTTAAATGGCATAGGTATCTTAATTTGTTAAGAAGAAAACTAGTGGGAAATACATAATTGGAAAATGGGAGGAACTAGAGTAGGTGCCACATGACATAACAACATTTTAAATAAGCTTGTGTAATGGCCTGCAAGTTTGTGTAATTTTGAATAAATTTTAATAAAAATCTATTTAAAAAAGATCCGACAATTGGCAGGAGACAAATTGAGACTTTAGTTAATATATCACACGAACCACCTTCACTACTGATTGTATGTATTCTAAAAGCTGGAAATTTGTAAAGTCCAATTGAATTTCAGTCTGATATTTTAAGTATTTTATGAAAGGAACAAAAGATTTTATCACTGTATCTAACACATACTAGTATTATATCTGTTTAAATAATAATGTCATGGAAACCTGATAGGCTTTATGACAAGTTTATATACTGTACTGCCCACCAGTGTACACTTATTCACATGTTATAAATTAGTTCAGATAGTTTAAACCACTTGTTCAAGTACATGTTAGATGATTTTGTAAGTAAGATTTCAACCTAGGTGTATCTCATTCTACGCCGTATGCTTTTAAAATTCTGTGTGTCGATATAAACAATCACTAAGTAAAGGAGTATAAGTTGAGTTGCTTGATTTATTGTAGGTAAGGGTGACAATTACTAAAGACTGACTACTGATGAATAACTTGAGCACAAGATTTGTTGGCAGTTTCCCCCACTCTTTTTCTTTCGCTGGTGTGAAATGCATAAAAAAGTACATACAGCAATCAAGAATTCCAAATCTTGAATATTCTTTGTACTATGGTTCAAATATTTCATTCTACAAATTTTCTTTGTTAATTTCATATTACTTTGTCTCTTCTGATAGTTTATACTTTATCATTGTTTATATTATTAATTTATATTTCACTTTTTATATGTGTTATTCAGTATATCTTAGTTCACAGGTATCAATCTACTTTTGTTGTAACTTTTTTGAATAAAGAAACTAAGTATCATTGAAACCTCCACCCACTGGTCATTTCTACATAGAGCCCATGGCCAGCTCGGAGTTGCTGTTGGAGGAAGTCCCTGTGTTGACAAACATTTCAAATCAAAATGACTGACAATGTTTCATGAGTGAAAGAAATGACAATAAAACTAAGTTATTAGACTTACTATTAAACTACATTTAATAATTTAACTAAATTACTACTAAACTACAATTACATAAATATTAGCATTTTATTAGATTAAAATGGAGTTTGTTGTATCAGGATTACAATATAAAAAAGTGTGTTTCTATATGATTTCGGAGAGAAGAAACAATCAAAATTGGTGGTATGTAAGCAATCAATTTTGATCCCAGTTTCCCTGATATACCTTAGCAAGCAACATTTTGGGACAGTAACCTAGTGGATCTAGGAGAGAAGGGATTTGGAATGTATTTTCTTTTTTCTCACGGTCAGGGTGAAATATGGAACTTATTTCTTAATCATTTGTCTCAAATTTCTTCAGTTGTAGAATAAAAAGATATTACATATGTCCAACCCATTTTCATAGATGACAAAGAATCAGTGGGCTGTGTGTAACTCTTAAACATCATTGTTTGATAGCAGAAATGGCTGGTTTTCTTTCTCCTCCTGGTTACGCATACAGACTTGTCAGCCAGCAGCTGGTCTGGGCTGTGGCAGAGCTACTCTAAAGGAATCTCTGTCCAGAGCTCTGTCAGTGCACCATTCACTGATTAAGTGGCTCTTGAGCTCTATGGGCTAAGAATCATTGTTCCATCGTACTCTACCAGTTGTCTGGGAGGCAGCTAACAAAAAATGTTAGCGGCCCGGATCTCCATAGATGGGCTGAATGGAAAAAGATAGTGAAATAACAAAGTGAATCACTCTGGGGATATCTTAGAAACATTTAAGCAATTATAAGTGAGGCCAAAATCCATTTTCAATGTAAATATACGTATGTGTGGTGTGTGTATGTACATTTTTGTGTAAGTTTAATTAGCATGGTATTTTATAATGCTCTAATAAAATCGTGTGCCATGGAATCAATGTAATTTTGGATGTGAGATCTAAAACTTTATGTTAAATGATGCGTTGGACTAGTGATAGATGTTAGTGGTTCATGAATTTAAAAGTCACTTCCAGCAATGAAGGAGCAAATGTTTAAATAGCTCCAATAGGATAAACATTTACATATCCCTTAGCTGCTGCTTAATGCACCTGGGATTTCAGAATGGATCGGTACAACTTATAAAGTAGACAACACTTTTAAAGTCAGTGTTTCTTAGCCTCCAACAATACTTTCAGGAATGTGCAAAATGCCAAGAGAACACCAGGTTCAAGGAGAGACAGAGGTCTTCTACAAATGGACACTGAGTTTATCAGCCTATTAGAGGTCCTAGCGTCAAGTGAGTTTAGCTAAGATCCTGTGCATTCCAGTAGCACCCATGAAGCGCTAAGCAGTACAAACGGAGACTGCTTCCTTCCTCTCGATAGTCCCACTGGACTATAATCCTGCCCTGCTCTGTGGCCAGCCTCCCCTCTCTCTGTGCACTGCCCAGATTTCAATTCCTCCAAGCAGCTAGCCAGAATTCTCCTTTACTCTGAATAATCCACACTATAAACATAACTCTGTAGTCTACTGCAAAAATACCTGCCTCTGGGCCTTGCATTTCAGCTGAGTTAATCTAGGTACTGATGTCCGGATGACATTCGAAGCTATTATGTTAGCTTGGACATTGAAAATAAACCTAACTTTATTTTGGCAACTTCAGCCTAAGTGTTATACGAGTTGTTAAGCTTAACTCATTTTTTCATCTTATTCCCATTTTCCAAGTAGCTCACTTTTTTGGTCCCAGCATCCTTTGGTTTGAATTATAAATAGGAAAAAGTGTAAACTTCATTATTTATACCAGGCGACTTCATACTTGTTTGTTCATAGTCCAACCGTGTTTGGAGATCATCTCTGACTGCCCCACTCCTAATAATTATTTCCCTCTTCTGAACTCATTTACCATCATTCATAAAAACCTGGAGATATAACAAATACTCTACTCAGAATCAGTAATCTGTAGTAGACAGCCTATGACCATTGTATCACAGTCTTCTAAAGTATAAGTGTTATACCTTATCTTTTTTCTGTATCACATTATTCTTGGTGATAGCAGTGACGAACATAGTACTGTCTCTTTAAAAATTCTTAAATCCTGCCTCTACTTTCAATACATAGTACCCTAGTTTTTATATTATGTGTTTGTGGGTTCATTTATTCCCCATTCTGTCCTGCAAACCAATGTGGTTTGGGTTGCACAAACTTAGTGATTACTCATAGTACAAAAAATACTGAAAATGGAAATGATTAAAATTTAGTTTGTTTGGGTTAGATATTTGGATCATCTGATTACACAAATCGGAGAGGCCATGTGGTTAATTTCATCAGCTTGACTACGTTACCCCTTAAAATGATTGATTTGAAGGGCTGACTTCTACGGCACTGAACAGTGAAACTCATCACTGCTGGATTTGAGGATGATGTGAGCTCAGATTCTTTTATCACTAAATCAAGCCTATATTAATAAAACCAACTAGGAAATTTGAAACAGTCCAATAATTTTCTGTTGTGCAGACAGGAGTACAGGTGAGGTGAGGGATATGCATAAAGGCTTTGCCTTCTTTTACTTTTTCAAAATATCTAGAAAAATATTAAAACTAAGACCCAATTGATATTATTGTGATGTGCATTGTGTACATGGAAAAATTGAAGCCTAGAGAAAATAAGAGTCCCCCAAACTTAATCAACTAATGATTCATATGGTTAGGACTAGACCTTTGCCAATGTGGTTTCACCTGTACCCTCACCACCTCTGCTACCTGCAGCATCAGGCCACAGGAATGACAGTCTTTCTGAATTATGGTAGAATCCCTTTCAAACACCCGGCTGACTTGGTCTTTGCTTTAATCTCACTGGGCAAATGTGAAAAAGAGAGCTAGTCTACTTTCCTGTCTTTTAAAGTGATTTCCTAAAATCTTGACATCTGCCAAAAGTTTAGACTCAGAAGAGAACTTTAAGAAGCTCTAAACTTTATTTTCACATATTTCTTTGAAACTTAGTGGTGACAGGATTCCTCAGGAGCTCTGACCACCTGCCAAGTTTGAAATGATTTTGTTGGACTGTTTTTAATTTACTGCAAAGAAGTCTTAATTTTAATAACATGGAAAATTATATTTTCCCATTGCCATATAACTCCAAAGCAACTAAACGGGTGTGCAACATTTAGTTGAAAAGATAAAGAAAGAAAAATGCAAACACAAAACAGCACAGTTACAGTTTACACAATCAATAAATAAACACTTGGAAAAGTGACCGATGAATATGAAGCAAAAGGCAAAAAACCACACTGTCCCTTAGCCAGTCCAGAATTACTTATGAGACACAGATAGCATATGTAACCAGAATTTGTTGCTATACAGGCCACAACGTGGGAAAATATCATCCATGCCTTAAGAAGGGACTATGCCTGTTAACTAAAATAATCATGCTTGGGTAAGACATTTTTAATTAAAAAATTAAAACATTTCAATAGCTGTATCATTTTAATACACATTCCACATACATATATATGTATACATATATATGCATATATCCATTTTCTATGTGTACAAGGAAGGAAAAAGCAAATGAAATATCCATTAAATTTCTTGCTGTTTTTTAAGGAGTCTTCAAAACTGGGGACTGTATTTGTGAATCTCTAAAACTCATTTAGCTACTGAGAAGGAGGCACGTTAATGAGCATATTTTTCTCTTCTCAGTTTCTTTTTTCAATTTTCTAACAGTATAACCAACTTCTGTCTTGCCTAATAGATTGACATCATTGTAAGAGAGCAAAATTTTATGAGCCTGTAGTTATGATTTTAGTTGAAATTGCAGGGCATATAGGTAATAATGTTTGTCAAAACAACTGGAGAGGGCAAGATACTTAAATGATTTGTTTTCATCTCCCACCAGTTAACACATTTAGGGCCTCTGTTGTATGGTGACATTGCCATAGTATTAGACAAGAGAATTATTCAGCCGGATCCTTGCTAGAACACTCTCTTGAACTCAAAAAATTACTGATGGTTCCTGGATTTATGAAACACTTTTTTGCTTGTCTTCTGAAAGATTTTTCCTTTCTCATCTCTGACTCGAGAATAGAATGTTGTCACATGACTGACTTTGTCCTACATATCACATGTAAGGGCTGCAAGTCACAGACACTTCTTTAGAAAGCGGGAGAAAAAAAAAGGCGGGAGACATTTATTTCGCAAAAATGCAGTGATTTTTGTCTGTTTTTCAACATGATTGATGTAAATGGAATCATTCTGTCTCTTAGATATTGGTAAAATAAACTGACAGTTGTTTGCACTGCAGTAAGAGGCCATATGTACCTGGATGCTTGAAGGAATTGAAAGATTTACATTTTCACAGCATGAGATAAAAGATATCAAATATTTTATTTATTAAGATGTGCCTAAATCAGAAAAATCAGGTCTAATATTTTACTTCAAATTAAGAATTATCTAAATTGGTTGCCACAGTTAGAAAAGACCACTTTTAAAATGGTTAGTAAGTGGATTGACAAGATCTTAGAAGTTTGCATCTGTGTGTGTACTCTGCTTGCCCAGGGTAGAATCATTCTCATTTCACTGCCATACGTCAATTTCTGCTCCATGCTTTCAATCTGAATTAAAACCACTTTCTCTGGGGCATCGTGAACTGTGATTGGACAATCCAGAATCTTCTTCCTCCTTCATCATCTTACTATTCAGAACATATGTAGTGGACATATGCATATTTTGTGCTGAGGACTACATTAGATGATATGAATTTAAATGTAAATTAAAACATGACTGGGTTTCCTAAAAAAGCACAAACATAATAATACATAATGACTCATGTCACAATACTAGAAGAAACATTTTGTTTCTCCCTGATTTTTCCTAGTCTACACAACAGAAGCTTTCATCAATATCCCCTTTTTTTCAGAGATGTATTAGAGGGAAAGATGTTTTCCTTTTGTCGGTCCTCTCCTTCCTGAACACAGGAGAAGTCAGTGATCCACATAAGTGGGTGCTATTCTTTAATTCTTGATCAGAAACCCTGGAAAGTGTTGAATGACAATTCAACCTTGACTTTGCATGTGCGCATTCTTTCAAACTCTGTTTGGGTTTCCTGCCATTATTTTTCCTTCTTGATGTGGAAGCATATTTCCAGCCCTGCCTTTTCTTACAGTTGATGAATTGATTCTTAAATTAAGAATGTTAAGATCATTAAAAAAATTATATATAAAAAAGAAGTATTATCCAATTTTATTTCTAAAGAAGTGATAGTAATTTAGTGAATAGCTTAAAGCAAGAAGTTTAGAAAGTTACTTATCCAGACACAAAATGAACTCAAAATATCTTTACAATTATAAGTGACTTTGAGAAGAGTAATAAAGTAAGCACCACTTAGCAGACATGAGATGTGGGAAGGACCTAAATGAAAGATAAATTTTAAAAGGATATAAATTCAAATCAGAGAAAAACAATTACAAATTCAGGAAACACTAAATTATATTCTTTAGTAAAGTGAAAAGTCACACTGCACGGGAGTACTTTTTCTATAATAATTTCTGTCATCATCATTAACATATATCCACATTTATGCAAACTGAAGGATTAAGGGAAATTATTCTCATGAGTGTACTTACTCATTTACTTATTGTACTGTTACTAACTACCATTCTTTAACAGAGTTATATATCTGCCATTCCCCTCTCTGGTGACCAATGTAGAACAGAGAAATTCAGGCAATCAAACCCAAAACTTATCACTTCCTTTGATGCTTCCTTTGATGCCTAAAAACTACCCTTAAGTAAAGATTTATTTATTTGCTCATCTAGGCAAAGAAATCACTTTTTCTTCCATACTCTATATTTAGATTTACTCTTCCACATTCCTGGCCCCATTAAAATATAATTTAGAAGATAGCTGTAAAAAAAAGGAATGGGGGAAATAAGCTTAAAAGTGTGTTTTTCAATAGCTCCTCTCCCTCTTTCTTTGATAGCATAAACTTTCTATGAATATTGTTACTGTGTTCAAAGCAAGAACCTGAGGGGCATAAGTTACTTCCTAACATTTAGAAATATTAGGGTGAGGTTTCCCTGGAAACCACAAGCACATAAAAAGCATACAGAGCTGACATGGTTTCATCTCTGCTTACATTTTCTCCCAAAGAGAGAAATCATCTTGGCTTATGTTTTGTTTCAGAGGTGAGATTCAGGGCAGGAAAATGTGGAGGTTATTTTATTGGATTTCAACATCTAGCACACCAAATAAGGAGTTATAGTTATTGGATGGAAAATAAAACTAAATATGGGCTAAGCCACCTACGAGCTGGTAAATGAATTAAAACCCAGACTTGCCTTTTCGTCTTCCTTATGTGAGATGAAATGAGAGTTGACAACAAGGAAGAAAGTCACGTGGGTGGCCTCTCTTTCCTTGGTGAAGGAACAGAGAGTAGTGATTTCCAGAGGAGAGAAGTGAACGTTAGCTTCACAGTACAACAGCATGGTCAGCTGGGAAGAAGGTGCCCATGAAACATCTCAGTGCTGAGAGATGGGAAGAAGCAGAATTTATATCACATTGATTTCCACGAAAGTACTACAATTATCAGAAGATAAAGGTGTCTTCCCATTAACTCACATATATTGTAAATAGAAGCTGACTGACCTATAACTTGTTAGAGTTGCTTTGTGGTGATGACAAGTTTTTTGACAGGTTCTTGTTGTCCCATTGATCTAAATTTTCTATTATAATCCACGATTCTCTCTTGTTCATTATACAGTCGTCTCACACAATGTATCAGTTTGCACGTGCTTTCATTAAAAAGTGAGGCCAATATTTTCCCATCCATATATTAAAAGACTTGGACCAACTCAAATGTATACTTTTAAGCCAACTCAGTGATGTGGTAAAGCATAAAATTACGGACAGCAGATAATACCTTTACCAAGTCATAGAGTTTATTTTTCTGTTCTTTCAATGCAGTAATAATCTCAAAAAGAGACAAAGAAGCATATTCTTTCAGGAGTATTCTAAGTTATTGGCAGAAGAGAAGTACACATTAAAGAAATATAGGGACAAAAGTTATCGCCTGTCTGAAATTACCCAGTATCCCCACTTTCTCCAAATTACCAAGAACTCACCCTGCAGAAGGACTATAGGAAAAAGAAGGACCAATTATTCTCATTTCTATAGAAGATTCATCCACAGAATAGATGCCAGCTCCCATCTCAAAGTCTTGTTTCTACTGACCCAAAATACAGCCATTTAATAATTTCAGAAGGCAAAAGTAAAAGTCAGGTGACAGAGTTTGCACACAGCCAGGATGGCCCATTGCTAGTACCATCTCCATTATGAGATAGGTTGTCTTTGTTCGCACCCAGGTTAACCCACCAGTTTTTTTTATTACCTGTATAATTATTTCTAAATCTTTGCTCAATTGCCAGTTGGCCACTTATTTTTATATTTCATACTTCCAAAGCTATTTAATTGTAGTTTTAATAAAACATAAAATCATCCCAAATATGCATGCAGCCTACTTTAAGAATATAGTGTAAAATATCAGAAGCCATAAAAACTCTTTTTAAACAAATAATTGAATATATAAATAAAAGTAAGCATGAATATAAATTCATAATTTCCCTTTAAGAGCCACAGTCGTTCATGATGTAAACCAGATTAGCATATAGATCTCTTGATCTGTTACCTGATGGACTTAAAAGTAATTTGTAAACAGTGAATAAATGGGAATTTGAGAATTTAAATGTTTTTGTTTAACACTGAGTTATTTACACGCAGTTTATAGGGCAGTGGACCTGTATTCATCTTCATTGAAAGAGTGGTTGTTGAATACCTATTAATTCATGCCTCTTAACAAGTCAAAGTTTAGAGAGATTTGAGTGAAGGAGGCAACAGTATAATGTGGTTGTTATTGGGAAGGTCAACATTGACTTTGAACTTGTTTCTTTCTGAGTCACATTTCGTTGTGAGAAATGAATGAGCTAATCTACTACATTTAAAGTGGACATCTGCAGTACTAGTTGATTTTTCCAGGTACTGTTGGTGATTATTTCTTATAATAGCCTAGAGTTTCAAAAGAGAAAGCTGAAAAATTTGATGGCCTGCAAATATATAACACTAAATCAATTATACATTCATTGCAGGAAATGTTATTAGATTAGTGAAAAGGAAGACTAGTAAATTTTTTAAGGACAGGAGAAGTGAAAAATAAATGAATAAATATTGTACCTTGTCACGGACATTTGTCATGTTTTTCTAGTTGTTTATAACTTGAAGAATAATCTCAGAATATTTGGGAATTTTCCTTTTTAGTAGTTGTTCCTGTCTGTGGAAGAAGCCTTTAAACCCATGTCATATGAATCAGGTCCTTCTAATGAGTCAGACTCAAAACCTCCGTTTGAGAACTTGTCTCCCTGACCTTCATGTGGGAACTGAATAGACAAGCAGGCTAGTGTTTTAGGCAGCAGCTGTGGAAAGTGATGGCATCCAGAGGCAGCAGCAGAAAGAGCTTTTTTGAGACTGATCAGTGCTGGCTGTGGGGTCCATGTAGCCACAGCATTTTCACTGGTGTCAGTTCATTGCAGAGCTGAGTTTCTCTTCTGATTAAACCAGCTAACGTGTGTTACATTAGTTTCCGTTAAGAATCCTGCCCGACACAGCACCCAAGAATCTGACAAATATTTTTCATGCTCAACATTAATTTTCTTCCTGACAGGTATCCTACAGTGAAGTTTAGAGATATTAAGTAACTTGCCCAAAATCACTCAATTGCTATGTAAGTCAGTTGAGACTCAATCCAAATGTGTTCTTTCTAACTTGATAAAGAATGAGATGGAGTTTTAATTGAAAGAAAATCATAGATGATGTGCATTGGGAGAGAAAATGAGGAAATACTGATAAGTTCTAAAATGTGAACCAGTTTACATCTCACTATTACCGAACATAAGCCAGCTATTCCTATGAATCAAAGATATTTAGTATTTTACATAGATTCCTAACTGTTCTAAAATTGTCTTATCTTTTGCATCTATGCAAATTCTTACACATCCAGTCCCACCTGTAACTTTCCCTGAATTGTTTACCCTTTACTCATTGCTTTCCTTTTGAAGTCTTATAGTATATTTTCATATATGAAAAATCAGAATCGCTTGGCAAAGAGCCCACGCGACCCTAACACCTCTTTCTGGATTCTGTAGCTTAGAATTCAGGAAGTTTTCTATAAAGGGTCAGAAAAAAATTTTCATAATCTTTGCTGGCTACATTCTCTTGCCACTACTCAATTTTGCTGTTGTAGTAAAAGCTGTCATAAACCACCAGTTAATGAAAAAATTCTAGATGTGTTGCAATAAATCTTTATTTACAAAACCATCCTCACCTAAGTGGGTTTACAGAACCCTGTTACAGTACAGTGCTTCTTAAATGTTATGTCCATCGGAATCACTTGAGGGTCTGTTTGACATACAAATCTCTGGGTGCCACTCTTGGAGCTGGGATGCAGCTGGAGAATTTGGATTTACAAGTTACACTGTTCTTAATAGTAAACTCTTTACTATCCTACAGTTACGTATGTGGGTAGTGGATAAATGTTTCCCCCTTCCTTCCTTATGGGGCATTATATAGGTCTCCTCAGAACTTCTTGTTGCCTTCAACAATGAGTTACTTAGTACTGGTCAAATTGGTTTTATGGTTTTGAATTGACTTTGATTCCCTTCCTTCTGATTTTGTTCCCATAATCACTCGTGTTCCTTGTACACACTTGCAAATGATAAACTCATCCACACGTCTTTCTTTTATGTTTGTTTTAGGAAGAACACAGTCAAATAACATTAGTACTAGGAGAGGGGTTAGCGTTAACCCATGGGATGTAATGTAATTATTAGGACTTTCTTGTTTGCTTAATTGTGATAATGAGCCTATGGGATGTGAAGTATTTGGCTGTATGATAGGTGGAACATTTGAAACACTTGATGGAGAAAATTTTAATTATAAGGATTATGATATGTATTGAATCCTCTGGAAATCAAGACAAAGGAAAATGGAAGACTCAGTCAGCCAGCTAGCAACTCAGAGAAGGCTAAGAAAGTAGAGCACCTCCATTACAGGGTTAAAGGAAAATATTCTCCCTAACACTGCTAAAAATGAGCTACAGAACTTAATTTTAAGTATAGGAGTGTCAACATGGAGATTCAATGTGCATCCCTGACAGTTTTCTATGTCAGTGTCACAGACCTGAAAAGAGTCGGGCAGTAAAACTTAGGATGTAGAAAATTGGTAGCTGAGCCTAAAAACTTTAATTTACCAAAGCCCCCTTAACCCTCAATACTAGAAGAAGAATCTCCTTTCTCTGGATAAAAGCAGATTTCTCCTGACTGGCCATCCTGTGAAACTCATCTAATGCAGGAACGTGTCGAGAGTACACTCATGTGCTCTGTGTTTCCCACCCTACCTTGCCTCTGGGCCAAATGCCAGGGTCAGGGCTCAGTATAAGCTACTACTCTTTGAAGATGTAGTGCACATACTAAACACATTTAATGTCTTAGCTAAAATAGAACAGTGATAACTGGTAAATCTACTTGTAAATAGAACTCTATAGTATTGTAGTGGTCAAGTAAGGAGACAGAAGTAAGGTTTGATATGTGAATACCCATCATTGCCTTGAGATTGAATTCTCTGACAAGATTTCCTGGTCCTAGTAGGTTACTGGAGTGGCTTTTTAAAGTTAAAACATGATAGCTTTGTTTATATAATAAATGAAGGGAAGATGACACAGTAATCATAATTCCTAGCATTGAGAAAGTGGTCAGAAGTCTTAGCAAAATGTACATGTTGTCATGAATTAATTATGTGAGACTTTTGTTTCCAGGGCGGGTTCAGGGACACTCCTTTTCTTAAGGTAGTAAAGGATGTGCAGGTGGGGGCAGAGCTGTCACCTCTGAAAAGCTCAGTGCTTGTCCTTTAGAGGCAAAAAGGGGAGAGTAGAAGTTAGTTCTGTGACCCTGGAATCCCCAAATGGTGCCTTGTCTCTGAACACAGATCTGACTTTCAGGGACAGAAATATGACTGACATCTTTCACCATCATTTCTAGTCACTCACTTGAACTCGAAGCCACACTTACCATGTGATCACTCTAGACTTCTCATTCAGGAGAAGCAATGGCCAGAACAAGGAAGCATACCAAATTGTATTATTCTAGCAGCTGTAATTGATTTCAAAGACTTCGTAGCTAGTTTTCTAGGTTTCTCACAGAGTTTGGAGAGAATGAACTCTAAAATCTCTTGGACCTCTCATTTCTAATAATAACAGTAAATGGGTAGTTGTAGCAACAAAAGTGTGATAAGCAGGGCAATTGACACTTGTGAAGAAATTCAGGTCACATTTCAAGGAAGACTCTTCGGCCAACTGAGGGGACACTAGAACAATTAAGGGAAGAGGGAGATGATAAATATCAATATAACTTTAATGTTGTGGCTTCAGTGAGGACCAGAGCTCTACTGACTTCTTTTGGGCCAATTTTTGCAGAGTTTGTAACTGGTTACAGCCTTGAATAGGATACTTTTCTGGATTTAATTTATTAAAGAGTATTTAAGTATCTGAGTAATGCAAGGGTTGGACTGCCTTGGGTGCATTTTGTGCACTACTTCAAATCATTTTTGGCTTTAACTCTTATTTAAGTCATTGTTTTAATAATAATTTTCACATGACTTTCAACCAGCTTTATGCAGGTGCAGCCCAAAAGCCCCTTAAATTCTACTGTTTCTAGGCCCAGAGCGTCTCTTAATCTGAACCATAAGATACTCATAGGAATCTACTCTGAACTCACACATGAACAACCTAGAAGTGCAAAATTGTTAAGCTCCCATAAGACAACTTTTGAATTATGGAGGATGGGAGATGATGAATAAATGCTTCCTCTATTCTTTCCCTGGGTGGGAAAATTCTCAGTTATATTTCTTAGAGCCTTGGATCCTAAGGGATAGAGTACTGGCCATTCATAATGGTGGCAAACTCAGCA